>CAUYQU010057765.1:0-20341 GCA_963574635.1 Cheracebus regulus
ACATGGTTTCCATGACGTCAAGTATAAAACTTAGTTTGGGCACAGTGGTTCATGCCTGTAATCCCAGCACTTTGGGAGGTCAAGGCAGGGGATCACCTGAGGTTAGGAGTTTGAGATCAGCCTGGCCAACATGGAGAAACCCTATCTTTACTAAAAATACAAAAAAATTAGCTGGGTGTGGTGGCTGGCGCCTGTAATCCCAGCTACTTGGGAGGCTGAGGCAGGAGACTCGTTTGAACCTGGGAGGTGGAGAGTGCAGTGAGCCAAGATTGCACCATTGTACTCCAGCCTGGGCAACAAGAACAAAACTCGATCTCAACAAACAAACAAAACAAAAAGCAAATATAAAACTCGATTTATTAACTTTTAAAAAAGGTCTTATTCCATGAAAATGCCTTTCATTGAAAACTCACACTGCAGAGGGAGCTTCTGTCTTGATAACTGTTAGAAGAATTCAACATGAGTACCACAGCAGATGTGGGTGATTGTTAGCATTTGACATCAGCTCTAGACAAGCTGGCTAGAGGAGGGTGTCAGGCTATTGCAGTAGAGCCCTTCTGCCAATGAATGGACCACTATCTATCCAGTTCCACAACCACCTAGGTGTTACCCTTGACATCGCTTTCTCATTCCACTGTATCTAATCCATCCACATGTTCTGTTGATTTTACCTCTTAAATTTATCTTGAGCTCATCTTTTTCTCTCCATCTTTTCTATCACAACCTTAATTCAAGCCACCATGATCTTCCTAGATAACAACAGTCACTCCTAGGTGGCCTCTTCTCTCCCACTCTAATGGTCTCTAATTCTTTCTCCAGTCTGTGGCCACAATGTAGTTTCCAAAATGTAAATGTTTTTTTCTGTTTGTTTTTTTTTGTTGTTGTTGTTCTGAGACTGAGTCTTGCTTTGTTACCCAGGCTGGAGTATAGTGGTGAGATCTCGGCTCACTGCAACCTCTACCTCCTGGGTTCAATGGATTCTTGTGCCTCAGTCTCCTGAGCAGCTGGATTACAGGCATGTGCCACCATGCCCAGTTAATTTTTGTATTTTTAGTAGAGATGGGGTTTCACCACATTGGCCAGGCTGGTCTCAAACTTCTGACCTCAGGTAATCCACCCACCTCAAACTCCCAAAGTGCTGGGATTACAGGCTGTGAGCCGCCACCACACCTGGCCCCAAAATGTAAATTTGATTTCTCAGCTCCTAACATATTCACCCTTGAAAACTTGTCGGTGGTTGCCTTTTGCTCCTGAAGACCCGTAACAAGGTCAGCATGTTTGGAGACGCTCCCTTCCTTCTGCCACCACCTGGTTTTTGTTGTTGCCTGTGCCTCAACTGCCCTCTCTGCTGCCCACTTCCACTGTCTTCCCTTCACAAACTCCTGCTTCCTTTGGATGAAACACACACCTCCTTTTCTTCCACTTTCTACAATTATCATTTAAATTTTGACTAGTGATTATTTGGGAGTCTAAGCCCCATGACTGTAGGAAATGTGTTTTAGCTCCATTGCATCTCCATCAAATACTTAATGATACGTTCAGTACATTACACAACATAAATATTATTTAGAAATATCCACAATTCTGGCCCTGTGTAGTGGCTTACGCCTGTAATCCCAGCACTTTGGGAGGCCGAGGCGGGTGGATCACTTGAGCTCAGGAGTTCGAAACCAGCCTGGCCAACATGGTGAAACCCTGTCTCTACTAAAAATACAAAAATTAGCCAGGCGTGGTGGAATGTGCCCGTGATCCCAGCTGCTCTGGAGGCTGAGGCCGGAGAATTGCTTGAACCCTGGAGACGGAGGTTGCAGAGCGGAGATCTTAAAAAAAAAAAAAAGAAAAGAAAAAAAAAAGAAAGAAGAAAGAAAGAAAGAAGGAAAGAAAAACATACAATTTTAGATTGCAACATAGATTCTCTAGCCCCCTTGCCTGAGGGTTGGAAAATACAGCCCGTCTAAACATTTCACAACACAAACACAGTTTGAGGGGATAATTTTATAAGTATACTTCTTTGACTCGGACTATACTTGAACATACCAAGACAATACTACAGTGCATTGAAGCTTGCCACGAGGGCTGTCTGGTGTTCATCTATTCTTTTCTTTCTTTTTTTTTTTTAACAAAGATGGGGTTTCACCATGTTGGCCAGGCTGGTCTTGAACTCCTGACCTCAAGTGATCCGCCCACCTTGGCCTCCCAAAGTGCTGGGATTACAGGCATGAGCCACCACGCCCAGCCTCATCTATTCTTTTTTAATACAAAACAAACTGTCATCAACGTATTTGAAGTATTTCGGGGAGATTTAGAAGCCTTTTTTAAGTATGATATCAGATCTGCAGCTTTGGATGCTACAGTGTTTGAAGCATTGTTGGAAGGTACTAGAGTCTTTGGTGAGGTGGTATCTCCTTGCTATTTTAATATGAGATTGGGTGTCTTTTCATATTTGAGTGGCTGCTCAAGTTTCCTATTCTGTGAGCTGTCTGTTCATGTCATTTATCTATTTTTCATCTGCCGTTTCTTACTGAATTGTAGAAATTATTTTGAATATTTTTTATTCAAAAACTTAGTTATAACTTGTGGTTTATCTTCACTTTATGTCATCTTATACAGAAATGTTAATTTTAATATAGCAAAAATTATCAATCTTTCATTATTTTTGTTTCTTGTTTAAAAAGTTCTTTCCTACTCCCAAGTTCATATATTTCCTATTTTCTTCTACAAGTTTTTAAGTTTTTCCTTTCACATTTAAGTGTTTGATCTACCTCAAATAGATTTTTCTGTGTGGTAAGAAGTGGTAATCCCTGTTGTTTTTTCATACGTATAACCAGTTGTTCCAATACTATTTATTGACACTTCCTTTCCCTATGGATTCGTAAGGTTTTCTGTCACAGATCAAGTTACATGTATGCCTCAGTCTGTTAGGGGGCTCTTTATTCTATCGAATTGGTCTATCAGTCCTTTTGCAAGAATACACTGCCTCATGATACAGTAGTGTCTTCACACTAGCTAAAGATGGACAAGTCACTTTACCTTTTTCTTCTTCTTTTTTAATATTTGAATTAAAAAAAATATGGCCAGGCACAGTGGCTTACACCTGTAATCCCAGCTCTTTGGGAGGCCAAGGCAGGTGGATCACCTGAGGTCCGGAGTTCGAGACCAGCCTGGCCAACACGATGAAACCCCGTCTCTACTAAAAGAAAAAAATACAAAAATTAGCAGGGCGTGGTGGTGGACGCCTGTAATCCCAGCTACTTGGGAGGTTGAGGCAAGGAGAATTGCTTGACCCGAGATGGCACCACTGCACTCCAGCCTGGACAACAGAGCAAGTCTCCTTTTCAAAAAAAAAAAAAAAAAGAATCTCAGCACTTTGGGAGGCCGAGGCAGGTGGATCATCACCTGAGGTCGGGAGTTCAAGACCATCCTGGCCAACATGTAGAAACCCCGTCTCTACTAAAAATACAAAAATTAGCTGGGCGTGGTGGTGCATGCCTGTAGTCCCAGCTACTCAGGAGGCTGAGGCAGAAGAATCGCTTGAACCTGGCGGGTCGAGGTTGCCGTGAGCTGAGATCGCGACACTGCACTCCAGCTTGGGCAACAAAAGCGAAACTCCGTCTCAAAACAAAACAAAACAAGCAAAAACAAAAAACCAAAACACCCCACACTGTACTCCTAATACCTCCTCATAGGGCTGTAATGGAGATCAAAGGAAACAAGAATGGGATGTAAAGCATCGGATACAGGGTAGGGAGGAACTCAACAGTGGCTGTTATTTCATGATGCCGAAGGTACCGATGAAACAGAGGAATAAAGGGATCAGTCTTTCTGGGAGCCTCAGCTTCCTTTATGAGAGAAGAGGATGAGTTAGCATACCATTTCTAAGGCTCTTGCCCCTTCTAAGACTGTGATCGCGGCATATTATTATCTAGAGACCAGGCAGCGCGACATGATGTGATGGGCAGTTGGTGTTAAAGTGAGAAAGGTGCTGTCTGCGCAGAGTGCAGGGTCGAACCGTGAGCAAGCAGGCGTTATCTGCCACAGCAGATAAAAACTGGAGCCGGCGGGCCTGACGGCGACTCTCATCGGGTTGGAAGCGGGCTACGATGACCTTCACGACCTCTTCTGGCAGCTGCACTGCCGCACAGGGACGGCTCTGCCGACGAACGCACTGCGTGCGAACACAAGGCCACCGTCAAGCCTCCCGGCGGCCCTTTGGGAACGCCACCCCGGAGAAGATTCCAGACAGGCTCGCAGAGGCACTGGCAAGGATGGAGCGCAGCCGGGAGCGCGGTGGGAAGGGGGGCAGCCCGTGCCGCCCCCGAGGCGTTGCGGGCGCTTCTGGGAAATGTAGTCCTTTGCCGCGTCCGCAGCCCTGGGCTCTTCGAAGGCGGACTACCGTTCCCTTCAGCCTTGGGAATGCTTTGTGCGGCGCGCCTGCGCGGTGCGGCGGCCGATGCCGCTATAAAGGCTTGTTTTGCTGCGGGGCTCATGCTCGGGAGCGTGGTTGAGCGGCGGGGTCGGCTCTCCTGGAGCAGGGGCGCAGGTAGGTGGTGGTTGCTACCGCACCTCTGCCCTCCAGCTCGGTTGTCACCGGGATCACCCCTTTGCATATTCTCGGGGCGTGGCGGGATGTGGCCAGGGCTACGAGCAGTTCGGGGGATGCCGGAGACTTGGGGAACGGGGTATGGCCTCCCCCTGGTCTCGCGCCGCAGCCTCCTAGGGCTGTGAGCCCGGGCTCTGGTGGCGGGGTCGTGTGCTGAAAGGCGGGCAGGTAGGGTCGGGATGAGCCGGTAGGGACGCGGGCTACGTCCCCGGCCGCAGCCGCCAGGGGGCGCTGCGCCCGCGGGCAGTGGGTGTGGGTCGCACTCGCCTGGCCAGGCCGGAGCGGGCTGTGGGAACGCCCTAGGGCCAGGGCATCCCAGGCGAAGCCGGCCTGAGAGAAGCGCCCACCCGGGAGGCTGTACGGCGGGCGGCCTGGGGCACCCCGCTCAACCCGCCGCGCAGCCGCCGGCGACCTTCGAAGTAAGTCGTCCCCTTCGTTTTTGCAGGCGGGTAAATGGAGGTACGCGACATAAGCACGCGCCGCAAACCCGTGGCTGAGCCGGGAACGCAGCCCAGGTCTCTCCACGGTCATCGAGGGCTCTTTTCACGTCTGCCACGCAGAGCTGCGGCTGGCTTTGTGTTTATCATGCAGGGGTCCTTTGGTTTCTGCACTGACGGGGAGGCTGGGGGCGGGTGGGCACAGGAACGACGGGGAAAGTTTCAGGGGGTTTTGGAGGAGGAGATGGCTAGGTTTACCCGGGTCTGCGGCGTGCACGAAAGGTGAGGCTGCGTGGAGACGCAACAAGTGGCTTCCAGTGGGTGTGGTAAAGATGATCCCTTTAGCGTCGAGTCTCCCCCGTTCAGCCTGAGGGTCTGGGTGCGATGGAAACCCACTGAAGAGTGTTGGGATTCCTGCAAGTTGCAGACACCGGCCTGGCCAGCCAACCGTTCTTGTAATCCCGTGCACCTCTCCTCCTGCCATGCAGTTGAATCAGTATCACTGTGCAGGGCGAGTGTCTACACTTTTATCACTGGAAATAGAATATTGGTTTAAAAAAAAAATGGGGGGCGTCGACCAAGTGGCTTCCCTGTTGGGCACTTCTTTAGGGTTCTCCCACTTTGATTATTCTGCTTCTGGCCTTGTACAGGTCTGGACAACAGGTTTGTTTTTTTACAAACAAAAATCTCTTTCTTTCTCTCTTGATAGCTGAGGCAAGTGAGTATTTAAAGAAGATTTAGCAACAACTTTCAAGGAGAACATGAGAAAATAGGGAAATATAAGTAGTATCAATAAAAAGGCTGGCCCGGGGATCCATCCTTGCTTGCTTGCTTCAGACTGGGGCTTTGTTTCTTCCAAACCTGTCAGGATTCCCAGCTCTTCACCATCCTCCATGTGCGGTGCCCTCTTTTATGTTCCAGATACACAGATGACGGTGTCCTTATGTTCAAGGCCACAGACAGTAACTTTGTGCCTACTTTGAGCCTGCCTACTCTCCTGATTGTGCCTCTTTTTCCAGGAAGGCAGAGATGAGTGTTAGAGATAATGGAACACTGTTCCCCACACCCTTCATACATAGAATAACTTAGTCCCTTAGGATGGTGTAGCGGTGTCTACCACAGCAGTCACTGTAGGCACAACACAGTCATCATTTGTGTTATAACAGGGAAGTCGTTTCGTCCCTGCCACTCTCTGCTTCCATGCTCCACTGATTCTGCTTTCTCCTTTGAAATAAACTGGTTGAAAGAGTCTTTGGTTATCATGGGTGCTTAGATAATTGATAATTGAGATGGTGTTCGTGTTCTTCTTGACATGGCATTTCATACTGTGAATGAGTTACGGTGACCTCCTCCCTTTCGACCTGCTCACAGCCCCAACCCCCACCTTTTAAAAAGGTACCACTCATCCTTTCTTCTTCCACATAATCAGCTAAGCTGGGGAACCCTTGGAGGGGACGACTGGACTTCTGCGATCCCCATAACGAGAAGGCTACTCTGATCTGCAGCTACAGCTCAACATTGGGGACACTGGCAGATGCCAGGTCTGTTTATAGTTTAGCCTTAATGAGGTCTCAATGACGTGATTGCTGTACTCTGGCTTGGTGAGCCGCTGTTCTTTATGGTGTAGTTTGTCATTGGGCAAGGTGACTTTTTTTTTTTAAAGATAAGTAACAGCTATATCACCTTAGGGTACTTAAAGCAGAATTCTGAAAGGCAAGAAGTTCAGCTTTCTTTGGACTGGAAACCTGTCTTTGTGAAGGAGATTCAGTCCTGTTTATTTAGAGGATTAGTAAATGTTCCCCTTTTTTCCAATACCTTAAAAAATGCATTATAATGGTCAGAATTTTGTCCTGCAGAAGTAGTGCTTTTAAGTGACAGCAATAGCTAGGGATTTATGGACTCCCGAAGGCAACATGGCTACACATCTTTCGTTTCTGTTGGAGGCTAGTATGAAAGGTGTTTTCTCAGCTTGTCTCTGGGAGACTGTGACCCTTAGAGGGGGAATCATGTTAGAGAAGTATGTGTATGTTTTTTGTTTTTGTTTTTAAGTGACCTGAGCTGATACAGGATATTGATCAGACTTAGCCTGGCAAGCAGTGGTTTAGAATAGAGTTTCAGGTAAAAATTAGGTAAGACTTAGTAGTACAGGGTGGGGAATTTGTTTTTGTTATTGTTTTTTAAGAATAGCTTTATTGCCAAAGGATTTATATGCCATGAAATTAACTCCCTTAAAGTATACAATTCAGTGCTTTTTTTTTTTTTTAATGTATTCACTGCATTGTACAACCATTACTACTATCTAGTTTTAGAACATTTTCAGTACCAGGAAATTTGTGTTTGAAGTTAAGTTATAATATTGTTTTAACGGTATAACTTCATGGAACTTTAAAATAACCAGCTAACCCATTAGTTAATTATAAAAATGCAGAGACAGAATATATCATTGATAGAATAAGTGTTTTGTAAGTTTTTATTTGGTAAAATTTAGTAGGAGAAATGATGTCCACTTTAAAATTGTGGAGTTTTAATACCTGGGACAAACTGAAATTGTTTCTAGAAAGTCTTTAAAAAAAAAAACAACAACGTGTGTATATGCTGTATACACTGGATTTGGGCTTAGTTGAAGAGAGTAGGTGTCTGTTTACTAGTGTGTTTACTTTTTCTAATTTTTTTTTCTCTTAGAGGTGGGAGGAGGTAATTTTTCTTGATTCTCTTACACTGATTCTTTTTCTTTAAAAAAAATGAAATGAAAATCTTTGAACATTTTTTGAAAATCAATTTTTGTAGCTTCAACAGTAGAAAGCTTTAGTAGTTTTGTCCCTTTTTTCCCCCTATTTTAAGGCACTTGAGCATATGGTTAAGTACAGTTTAGGAAATAATCTATTTCTTGACGAATTTTTAATTTCAGGAATTCTGATGGGAAACTGAGAGTCTGTGAGCCCTGATACCTCCACTCAGAGAAGATGAAGGATATTGACATAGGAAAAGAGTATATCATCCCCAGTCCCGGCTATACAAGCGTGAGGGAGAGAAACAGCACTTCCGGGCCACACAGAGACCGTGAAGATTCCAAGTTCAGGAGAACGCGACCGGTCAGTGTTTCCTGAGTCTCTTATCTGCTTGTTGTACTACGACACATCTTCCTTTTTCATATAATGTGTAATTTAAAAACTGATTTTTCTTTATTGGCTTTAGGTTACTGTTAAGAATTGGTGGTGACTGATGAATCCCTGGTTCATAGTAGGCGCTCAATAAGTGGAAGAGAGGGTGCTCTCAGCCTCCCACCTGCTCTGTCCTGAGCATTCTCCTCTTTTCCACCTTTACTCTGTGTTGGTGAAAAGGCTCCTGAAAAGGCTGTGCTTAAGAGAAGACAGCTTGCTGAGGAGGAGGGGGTCTTGGGGATGACGACCGGTAATATAAAGCCAACGAAGCTTCGTTTATGTACCTAAACAAAATTGGCGTTTTCTTTGACTTTCTGTTGTCACATTTAAAATGTGAATCTGGCCGGGTGCGGTGGTTCGCACCTGTAATCCCAGCACTTTGGGAGGCTGAGGCAGGCAGATCACTTGAGGTCAGGAGTTTGAGACCAGCCTGGCCAACATGGTGAAACCCCGTCTCTGCTAAAAATACAAAAATTAGGCAGGCATGGTGGCGCACACCTGTAATCCCAGCTACTCGGGAGGCTGAGGCAGGAGAATCACTGGAACCCGGGAGGCGGAGGTTGCAGTGAGCCGAGATCACACCACTGCACTCCAGCCTGGGCAACAGAGTGAGACTCCATCTCTAAAAAAAATAAAAAATAAAATGCAAATCCTTGGGAGAAACTCAGATTTCAGAGGACGATTGGAACAATTCTAGATAGCTGTGGGATGATCAGTATGTTTTTCAAGTGAATTCATAAGTTAGGCAGTCTTTAGATAATAATCTAGTTTCCTCCAAGGAAAATAATGAAGGTGCTTTCTCACCTGGAGAAAATACTTTTTCTTCCTGAGGGGAAAAAAAAGCATTATACCTTTTCTTACAAAAGGACCTAATAAGGCAGATTGGACTAGGTTTAGGAAGTTGAGGTTTATGTTGGTGTGTTTGTTATGTGAAAATTTGAGGAAGATATGGACTTTGCAGCTGACACTGGCCTTTCCTTAGCCTGATACTACCTTTTCCTCTTTGGTTGTGTTAAAGCCATTACTTTATTAACACTTTCTTGCTAACGAGTCTTGTCTGTACCCTACTGTGTATTATAGAATGCTTTTCCATTTCAGGTTTAACTTCAGAGAAACAGGCTCAAAGTAATCAGTGTCAATACTTCTTGTGGCACCAGTTTTATAACTTCCTCATGTCCTTTTGTCTAGACCGTATGTTGATTAAACATCTATTGAATACCTTCTGAGTGCTAGACACAGTTTGTGTAACAGTCTAGAAAAAGTCAGGAGGTAACACTGGGGCAGGGCCTTAAAGGGCGATGGGGTGGGGAGGCCTTTTAGGCAGCACAAGCATAGACTCAAAGGTATGGAAACAGCCTGTGGCATGTTGGTACCTTGCATGAGCCACTTAAGTCATTTGTATATAAAATGGTGTTGACAGTAGTACCTAACTCATGGGATCACTGAGGAGTAAGTGACATAATACATATAAAATATTTAAAATAGGGCCTGGCACGTGGCCAGTGCTCAATAAATGTTAGCTCTTAGAACTAGTTGTTTAGGGCATAGGATGTGTAAAGGGATTATAGGTCGGGGGAAATTCTGCATACCTTGCTAAGAATTATTTCACTGTGGGCGTTGGGAACTATTGGAAGTTAATGAGGAGATTTAAAAAAAAACTTTGGGCTAGGCGTGGTGGCTCACGCCTGTAATCCAAGCACTTTGGAGGCCAAGGCGGACGGATCACCTGAGGTCGGGAGTTCAAGACCAGCCTGACCAACATGGTGAAACCCCGTCTTTTAAAAAAAAACACTTTATTTTGAGCTAACTGTAGATTTACCTGCAATTATAAAAAATAATATAGAGTGTGGTGGCTCATGCCTGTAATCCCAGCACTTTGGGAGGCTGAGGCAGGTAGATTACCTGAGGTCAGGCATTCGAGACCAGCCTGGCCAGCATAATGAAAACCCATCTCTACTAAAAATGCAAAAATTAGCCGGGCATGGTGGTGGGCACCTGTAATCCCAGCTACTCAGAAGGCTGAGACAGAGGAATTGCTTGCACCCAGGAGGTGGAGGTTGCAATGAGCCAGGATCATGCCACTGCACTCCAGCCTGGGCAACAAAGAGCAAAACTCCGTCTCAAAAAAAGCATAATAGTAATAATATAGAGATCCTGTATATACTTCATCCAGTTTCCCCCAGTAGTAACATCTTGCATAACTATTGTCCGGTATCACAACAGGATCATGATTGACAGTGATACAATCCATTGACTTTAGGATTTCACAAGTTTTACACGCACTCATTTGTGTGTGCACATGTGCGCGTTCTGTGAATTTTTTAAATGTGTGGACTTGTATGACCACTTCCACAGTCAGGATGCAGAGGTTCCGTCGCAGGGATCTCTCGTTACCCTTTTATAGCCACAGCCATGTCCGCTCACCCCCATCTCTGACAACTGCTCATCTTTTCTCCATCTCGGTAATTTTGTCATTTTAAGAATGCTCTATACATTGAATCATTTATAGAGCATTCTTAAAATACATAATAGTCTGTAACCTTTCGAGATTGCTTTTTTCACTCAGCGGAATTCCCTTGCTAGCCACCTTATTTTGTTGTGTGCATCAATAGCTCTTTCCTTTGTAAGGCTGAGCAGCATTCCATGTTATAGATATACCATAGCTCCTTTAACCATTCATTTGTTGAAGGACATAGGGGTTATTTCCCGTTACTGGCAATTATAAATAAAGGTGCTCTGAACCTTCAGTTGCAGGATTTTGTGTGACCATAAGCTTTTATTTCTCTGGATGAATGCCCAGGACTGCGATCGCTGGGTCATATGGTAAATGTATATTAGGTTTTGTAAGAAACTGCAACACTCTTTCCCGGAGTGTCTGCACCATTTTACATTCCCACCAGTAATGATCCGGTTTTTCCACATTGTTGCCAGTATTGGGTGTTATCATGTTTATTTTAGCAATTCCTATAGATGTGTCCGGTATTGTGGTTTTAATTTGCAGTTCCCTAATGGATACTGACGTTTGAGAGTAGGTTTTTATCTTGGATTAGTCTTGAAGCAATGCAGAAAAAACCTGGGCAGGAGAAAGAGACCCAAACACAGAGGGCCGTCAGGAAGCAGCTCTGCTTGTCCGTGTCGGAGAGGCCAGGGTCCTGTTGCAAAGCATGGCAGTAAGGACGGAGCAGAGAGGAAAGATTGGAGGCGTCTCTAGAAGATAGGGAGGCATTGGGGTGTCTGGGATTCATGGTAAGCATTTCAACCTATTTGTGGACATAAAGGAAGAGAAGGAGATTGGACAGATGTTAAGAATGAGTTTGGGCTGGGCGCAGTGGCTCACGCCTGTAATCCTAACATTTTGGGAGGCCATGGCTGGTGGATTGCCTGAGCTCAGGAGTTTGAGACCAGTCTAGGCAACACCGTGAAACCCCGCATCTTCTAAAATACAAAAACGTAACTGGGTGTGGCAGTGTGTACCTGTAATCCCAGCTACTTGGGAGGCTGAGGCAGGAGAAATGCTTGAACCCGGGAGGTGGAGGTTGCAGTGAGCCAAGATCGCGCCAGTGCACTCCAGCCTGGGCGACAGAGTGAGACTCCATCTCAGAACAAAAAAAGAATGAATTTGCTTTTGAAGATGTTGCATTTTAAGTACATACAGGTAAAATTATCAAGTAGAGCATAGACGAGAAGTAGCGTAGGAAAGAACACTTAGAGCCTCTAGTGTGTCCATGTCGGTGAAGCTGTGAGAGTGAGCAGGCTTACCCAAGGGTGGCTGCAGAGCAGGAGAAGGAGAGGCTGTGGAGCTGCTGTGTGGTCCGTGAAATTTCTGGTCCCCACCTTATTAGAGTAGAGTTGACATCCAGGTTTGCGGCGACAGCAGCAGGCTTTCCCTCTGTAAGGTGGCGCAGAACACAGGCACCGCTGGGCCTTGTGTTCCCTGAAGGAGATGGAGTTGGCCACCACTGTAGCAGGCTCTCAACATGCCACTGAAGCCTTATCTCAGAGAAACACCACGGCTAATACCACTTTTATACAATTTCAGGAATACGCATGAATTTTATTCTTATTACTCTTTCATGTTTCCTAATCTTTTTTTTTTTTTTTGAGACATAGCCTTGCTCTGTCATCCAGGCTGGAGTGCAGTGATGCAACCTCCACCTCCCGAGTTCAAGCAATTCTCCTGCCTTGGCCTCCTGAGTAGCTGGGATTACAGGTGGCTTGTCTGACTAATTTTTACAATTTTTTTGTAGAGACAGGGTTTCACCGTGTTGGCAAGGCTGGTCTCAAACTCCTGAGCATAAGTGATCTGCCCGCCTTGGCCTCCCAAATTGCTGGGATTATAGGGGTCAGATTATAATCAACATTTATTAATTACTTTTTTTTTTTTTTTTTTTTGGTAGAGACAGTCTCACTGTTGCATGCTGGTCTTGAACTCCCTGGCTTCAAGCAAGCCGCCCGCCGCCTCAGCCTCCCAAAATGCTGGGATTACAGGCATCTGCCACCGCACCCTACCCCTAAACTTTTAAGTACTGTTTTCCTGTATCCTTATAATCTCTTAACTTTTTTCACCCCAACATTTCTTTTATTCTACTCTCTTTCTTTTATTTAGCCTGGACCTAGCAAAACAACAATAAGTGATTGGTTTATTCAAGCTGTTTTTGTGTATACATTAAAATGAATGCATAGCTATTAAGTATTTTTGTAAGGTCAGACACTATCTAGAATCTACTTGACCATTACCTGTCAAAACACAAAATTTCTCACATGTGTTTATCTTTAACTTGTTTCATGTTACAAGTTTGCTGACAGAGGGAACCAGCAAGATGACAAAAAATTCTCTGGGCTGAGATGGTATAAAAATGGATAATGTAAGCAGTTGGGAGCAGAATGCCTATTTAAGCATATAGTTTTGTTTTTCAAGGTAAACAGCTAATTGGGCAGAGGTTGTAATTTCATTTCACATCATCATAACATTTTTTTTTCTTTTTTGAGTTGGAGTCTCACTCTGTTGCACAGGAGTGCAGTGGCACAATCTCGGCTCAGTGCAACCTTCACCTCCCCAGGTTCAAGCGATTCTCCTGCCACAGCCCCCCAGGTAGCTGGGACTACAGGTGCATGCTACCATGCCCAGCTAATTTTTGTATTTTTAGTAGAGACAGGGTTTCACCATTTTGGCCAGGATAGTTTTGGTCTCTTGACCTTGTGATCTGCCTGCCTTGGCTTCCCAAAGTGCTGGGATTACAGGCGTGAGCCACTGCGCCCAGCCCATAACCATCATTTTTATATTACTTGTTAGAGAGGAAATCTGGGACAGGATCTCCCAGTACCCATCAGAAATTTAAAACAAACAAACAGTGCCTCTAAGTAACAAAAGATAAAGATACATCTGTGGCTCTTATGTGGAAAACAAGGTTTCATTCACCACTATTAGCTTTTGGTAGGTCCGCTTACCATGGAAGCAGGCGACCTGTGCTGCCCGTGCCGCACTCCTATAATCCTAGCACTGTGGGAGGCTGAGGGAGGAGGTCTGCTTGAGCCCAGGAGTTCAAGACCACCCTGGGCATCATAGTGAGACCTGTCTTTACAAAAAAATAAAAATAAATTAGCTGGGCGTGGTTGCTTGTGCCTGTAGTCCCAGCTACTTGGGAGGCTGAGGTAGGAAGATCGCTTGAGCCCAGGAGGTCCAGGCTCCAGTAAGCTGTGATTGTGCCACTGCATTCCATCCTGGGTAACAGAGTGAGACCTTGTCTCACCAAAAAAAGAAAGAAAAGAAATGGTGTCAAACAGAAGTCAGAAGCAAAGCACCAGAGAATAAGTTCTGACTTGAAGCAGGCCAGTGCTTTTCTTCTTGAAGGTGTAAGTGATGTACATGTAGATTACATGGTTTGCCCATTTCTTAGAATCATGACCAGATCTTTCTTTTGGAATATGATTTGGAAAAATCACTCTAATAGTCACATCTTCAAATGCTTGTGATTTCTCATAAATGCTTAGAGATAATTAGGGTTGAAATAAAGCATTTCACACCTACCCACTTTCTTCGGGACTATAATGTGAATGCTTGAGGCTTAGCAGGCATCCTTTAATCCTGAAGTGTTAATATAGTGGTGACTTCTGCTGCTGTTAGTTCTTTGAGCCTGAGTGCTAACTTTGCTCGCATTAGGCTGGCGTTATTTCAGCTCACATGAAGGTTTATACCTCGGCTACTCTTGAACACTGTTCCTATGCCTGAGGGATGATTATTCAGGCATGGTTCCTTTTTTTATTCTATTTATATATGCACATGTAGATCATATGACTCTACAAGCCCTGATTTGTTTTTTAAGATACAGTCAGTGTTTATTAATTTTTTTATTCAGCAAATATTTGCGCATTCTTCAAGATGTATGCACAGCCCTGAACTAAGTGGTCTGGAGCAGATAAAGATAAATTGGTGCTGGCCTGCCTGTCCTCCAATAGAAGCTTAAACTCACAAACATGTACTCTACATAGATTACTGTGATTTAGGTGCTATGGCAATTAGTTAAAGGAGAAAGTGCTTCTCTCTCAGGGAATTCTTTAGGAGGAGGTGTCATTTGACTGGAAAATGGAGGGATGGGTAGAATTTGGAGAAATGAAGAACTTGCCAGGCAGAAGAAAGAGTTGTGGGTTAGGGATACCTAGTCTCTGTTGATATTGAGCATAAAATGCATGACGTCTTAGCTATAGCACAATACGTCAGTGAGTTTCACATTATGTTTGTTGCTTGTTTTTTTTTCTTTTTTGAGATGGAGTCTCACTTTGTAGCCCAGGCTAGAGGGCAGTGGCGCATCTCAGCCCACTGCAACCTCTGCCTCCTGGGTTCAAGCGATTCTCCTCTCTCAGCCTCCCAAGTAGCTGGGATTACAGGTGCACACAACCATGCCCATCTATTTTTTTTTGTATTTTTAGTAGAGACGAGGTTTCATTATGTTGGCCAGGCTGGTTTCGAACTGCTCACCTCAGGTGATCTGCCCGCCTCGGCCTCTCAAAGTGCTAGGATTACAGGCGTGAGCCACTGCGCCTGGCCATGTGTGTTCTTGAATAAGCCAAGGAGTTTGGATTTTAATTGCTTTAAACTAATATGTAAGCAAAAGTAAGACACAGTTTGTCAGATGCTTTTATGAGCTTTATTTTATTGTGAGACTGGTTTGTTTTCTTAGTGCTCTCAGACAAAGCTAAGGATGCCTTGTTTTTCATTAGCGTGTCCACTCTGGGAAAGGAGGAAGAATGGAAAAATAAGCAGAAGTTGGGCCAGGCACGGTGGCTCACGCCTGTAATCCCAGCACTTTGGGAGGCCAAGGAGGGCGGATCATGAGGTCAGGAGATCGAGACTAACATGGTGAAACCTTGTCTCTACTAAAAATACAAAAAATTAGCCAGGTGTGCTGGCATGCGCCTGTAGTCCCAGCTATTTGGGAAGCTGAGGCAGAATGGCTTGAACCCGGGAGGCGGAGGTCGGAGTGAGCTGAGATCGCACCAGTGCACTCCAGCCTGGGTGACAGAGGGAAGACTATGTCTCAAAAAAAAAAAAGCAGAAGTTAACTAAAGTTCATGTGCCATTATTAATCACTGCAGTATTTTTCCCCTTCTCTCAAAAGTGTACCATTGGTGGAATTTTCTTCCTACCAAATTAGAATATTCTTGTCTAGGAAAGGTAATAAGTAAGTATTCATAAAATCCAGGGCTCTTACTTAGTATTTCTTTAGTTCTGTGTTAGGCTGACCCTTTAACCTTGGTTGGAGTTTTTATAGTTAGTGATTTGAAATATTCTGGAGAGCTCAAGTTATATCTTAGGGATCAAAGATGTGGTCTGATCTCTTACGAGAAATGACTTGAAGATGTATTGTTATGAAATAAATATGGGCTAATCATACAAAATGTACAAAGTGTGTAAAACTATAGAAAAAAAGTAACCACCCTTAATTCCTCTACCCAGAGACAACCATTGTTTTTATAAAATAGTTTTGTCTAGTACATTGTACTTTTAGTTTGCCCCTGAAAGCTTTGCTTTACAGACTAAGGATGTGTGATTTGTCTATGCCCTTGTGTTTTCCGAGTCAAGAGTATTACCTACGAATCTGCTTGCTTTCAGGGAGAAGAGCAGGAAGAAGGAGATTAGCATTTTGCAGCTCTGCATTATTTTTCTCTTGACTGATACTCAGTGACTCAGCAGATTTTCTGGACAGGGTTAAGATGAGTAAGAATACCTGCCTTTTTTTTCTGCTTCTCTCTCCCTGTAGGCATCCATAAAGCTTTATGAGGCTCAGAAGTTTCTTAGACACTGCTGGGTGTGACACTGTATCTGGCCTGGTGCCAGGTGTTGGTCTCCAATAGCAGCCTGGAGCTCTGGGGCTGAGATAACGACAGTGCTGCGATTGGTGCAGAGTGCAGGTGGCTCTCCTGCTTGCTGACTGCGTCGACAGCTCGCTGGGGCGCTTGAGGTTGAGCTGCTGCCGGGATCATGAGCTCTCTTAGCTGTCTGCTGCAAGACTGCCGGCTTTCCTAGGAAATGCTGCTTAAGGGAAATAAATATAGCCTGTTGGCATGAGTTAAAGGAGCATTCTGTCAGAGGGGAAGAAAAGTGTTGGAATTAGCTTCCCTTTTTTTTTTTTTTTTTTTTTTTTTAAAAAAAGTACCTAAATCTTTATTTTGTTAAGATAACTTGAAAGTTACAAATGGTTAATGAAAACTCTTTCAATGAAATCTTGTTTCCACTGTTAGGTAGGCTTCTGTTAATGCTTTCTTTAATGTCTTACCATTTTTCCCTCTCTGTTAGTCAAAGATACAAAGGTCAATGCAAGAAACAAGGCCTCCTGAAGGCTTTGCAATGGTTAAACCTGTCATTATTAAACTTACAGACTAATGTGAAGTTAATTTGGTGCACTGAAGTCCACTAATGAGCAGAATTAAATTTATCCTTTCCCTTCCTGCCTCCCTTTTAAGGAGTTAGCCTATTTAGATAATTAGATGTTATATATGTTTTTTAACTATTTAAGATTATCTTCTGAATTAGCTGTTCAAAGAATCAACTTGTTATTAGATGTCAGATGAAAACTTCCAGTTCACTAAAGCCTGCTCATGGAGGCAGAAAGCAAGACTGACATGTGTACTTTAAAAGATGGATGGACCCTCAGAGGCCATCCTGCCCAGTCCCCATTTAGCCTCATCTCTCTGTAGGTGAGGCCCAAAAGAGACACTTGACGGACATGCTGGGGCTGGGTGTGCTTCCCGGGGATGTTCTTTCTGGAATCCAGTGGCTCAGAACACAGCACGTGGCTCCTCCTTGAAGCATGGTAGTTCTGCTGCCTGTCTCTGGCCTGGTGTGCTGGCCTACCCAAAAGAGCATAGAACCAGCCAGGAGACGCCATGACACTGACAGCTGTGCCTGACCTTAGAGTTCAGGGTGTGTTTTCTAAAGCAAAGCTCGCTAAAGGGGATTGATGTATTATTATGAAGTCTATATTTATGTGGTGGAAATAGCCACACTCAGGCCTGTAGAGATAAACTTTACAGAATGGGTTACAATAAATGGTTATAGTTGTTTGGCTTTTTTCAGAATCCTATGAACTTGACAACCTTCTGTTTATTTTTCATTGGTATTATGCAGGTATGATATTGACCAGTCCCTTACTTTTCAGTAGATAAATAGCCAGACCGCTTAGCCCCTAGGCTTTGTGTTTTTTCTCACCGTGGTCAGCTGTTCTGGCCTGCTCTGCCGTACAGTGGTCACATGATGGAACCCCTAAAGCCTTGTACTAAGCATTTAACACATGTGTTAGGCACTGGAGGAAGTTTTATTTACAAATTATATTGTGGCCTTTTTTTTTTTTTTTTTTTTTTTTGAGATGGAGTCTTATTCTGCTGCCCAGGCTGGAGTGCAGTGGTGTAATTTCAGCTTGCTGCAACCTCCACTTCCCGAGTTCAAGTGATTCTCCTGCCTCAGCCTCCCAAGTAGCTGAGATTACAGATGCCCGCCACCAGACCCGGCTGATTTTTGTATTTTTAGCAGAGACAGGGTTTCACCATGTTGGCCAGGCTGGTCTTGAACTTCTGACCTTGTGATCTGCCCACCTCAGCCTTCCAAAGTGTTGGGATTATAGGCATGAGCCACCACACCTGGACTTTTTCTTTTTTCTTTTTTTTTAGCTAAAGCCTGAAAATCTTGTTGAAGGGATTTGGTCAAATGCAAAAGACCAGCATGCACAAGTTTCACTCTCTAAATCAGTGGTTTTCAGGGCAGGCTACATGTTAAAATTCAACAAAAACCAATATTGGGTCCTATCTATCCTAGACCAATTAAATTAGTTTCTGGGGTAGAACTCAGGGATTGGTATTGTTTTAAAACTACCCTGGTGATTCTAGTAGGTAGGCAGTGCTGGGAAATTCTAGTCTAGATCTGTTGGAATAAAGTCTATTCTGTCCCCTCACCCAGTGGGCTCCAAGTGTTTCCCATATATCCCCTTTTACCCCCGTGATTCATTTTCAGTTTAATCCTTTGAAACCTACCATGGTATTAACAAAGTTAATCTTAGACCCCAACATAATAGGAACTTTGAATAAGTTCCTTGGAATTTAGCTTATGAAACAACTGAAAGCCCTCAAATTCCTGCTGATTATGGAGTAATGCTAGATTATGAGCTGCAGACAAATACCCATTCTACCGTGGTGGTGGAGATATGTTTGTGAATTGTATTGCTAGCTGATCATCGGCTTGAGAGTAACAGCACAGCTACAGATGTGTGAGCTGATGCACAAGTTAATTCTTTTCTCCATGTAGCATAGCTGCGGAGTGACAGACTGAGTGTAGCAGCTTCCCTGACGTGGAATAATAGCTCTTTTGTGTTCTGCTTCTTCCCTATGTAGGTTGGGTTCTAGAATTTTGCTGATCCGCTTGACTGAAGTGGTTACTATCTGGAAGTTCTTAAGGGAAGAGCTTCAGATGGTCAGGGTCATGTTAGCCACTGGGGAGTAAGGATGTGGTGGGAATTGGGAGAGGAAACGTGCTTGGTAGGTTTCTTTAACTTGTTGGAGATTAGGGAGGGTAGGAAAGCCTGAAGTCAGCCGGTCTTGGGAGGACATCAGTTTTTGACCTTTTTAAATTTAATTTCTAATATTCTGAGTCCCTTGAGAACTGTATCTGGTGGCACAACAGCTCCCTTTAAAAGTTTGTCTTTCTAGATTTGTCATAAAGGCTGTGTGGGCCTGGGACATCTGTAGAGATGCTTTTATTAGAAGAGGCACCCGTTCTCTTGTTTGTCTTAAGGTCTTGTGAATGAGGAGAGCAGAGGAAGACTGTGTTGTGGGCTCTGAGGCCTGTTGATTCCGACTGTGCCCCAGATACCGCCTTCTTTGAGGGGTGTGCCAGACAGGAGCAGTGCAGCCTTTAATCCCCTTGGAAACCGAGATGCCTCTGGTTGCCAGTTGACGCAGTCTCTGCCTTTAGGAACGACTTGGTTGAATCCTCAGTCTGAGGCTTACTAGGAAGGCTAGCCTGCTGTGGTCCTGCCATCAGGAAGGGATTGGATTGTTCAAACACGGAATGATTTCTGGCTCCTGGTATCTGTCCCAGGGGCCTCAGTTTAGGGGAAAGCCCTTGGTTGCCCTGTCATCAGGCATTCGCTCTGGCAGCCTGTTAAAATGAGATGGGACAGCTGGAGAAGTGGTGGCCCTGGGGTGTGATGAAGTGTTGATGATCCGAGGCCTGAGGATGGCGTTAGGGCCCGCAGAAGCGTCTCTTGCGAGAGCAGGTCTCTCTGCTTATGGATCAAATGTTACTTGTTTTTGTACCAGAGGTATATATGAATATGTGTTTCCCTGACCTTTGTGTTTTTTTTTTTTTAATTGAATTTTAGGTTTTGGGGTACATGTGAAGAACATGCAAGATGGTTGCATAGGTACACACATGGCAGTGTGATTTGCTGCCTTCCTCCCCATCACCTATATCTGACATTTCTCCCCATGCTATCTCTCCCCAACTCCCCACCCCCCGCTGTCCCTCCCCTATTTCCCCCCAACAGACCCCAGTGTGTAGTGCTCCCCTCCCTGTGTCCATGTGTTCTCATTGTTCAACACCCGCCTATGAGTGAGAACATGCGGTGTTTGATTTTGTGTTCTTGTGTCAGTTT
>CAUYQU010057766.1:0-12003 GCA_963574635.1 Cheracebus regulus
AAAAGACCTCAGTGACAAAGTGGTTTCAGCTGAGACCTCAGATGCTTGGGAGAAAGCTAGGTGGAACTCTGCAGATGCCCCAAGATGCAGTCAGCTTGACCCAGTCCATAGTTTGGAATAATATGGAAAGTCAATTCAGGGGCCACATGATTCCAAGTAAGTGGCAGTTACAGGAACCCAAAGAAGGCTCCTGGCCTTCAGAGCCTGATTCCCTATTTGTGCCCTTCACCATCTAAACAAAAAGAAGTCTAGCAGTGTTTCCCACTCTGTCCTCCCTGGGATCTGCATGGGCTTCCCCATCCATGCAGTGTCTGTGTGAGGTGACTGGACCCCTGAGCCGCCTGAGCACCCTGCAGCAACAAGAAAGCTACCATGCGCCTGGTGAAATGTTTTCCCTCGCTCCTCTCTTTTCCCCTCTAAAGCTCTATTTTCCAGGCAGCATCAGGTTCTCGACAGCTTTAAGGCAACACAAGAGAGTGCGTGCTACAAAGTGCTATGGAGCGTTTGTGCCTGTGCATTTTCTGGGTGGGTGTTAAGACAACTTTATGGGTGTGACATCCAGGTCTTCGTAGATGTGGCTGGAAGTTGCTCGTAATGAGACCTCTCAGCGTGGGCTGCTGCGCTTTCCATTCCATGCATCCCATCTTTGAACACAACACTTTTCCTTCTTAATTAAGGTCATTTCAATGGATCTCATGTAACCCTATGTCTTAAAAGGCAAATGTGTGACCTGGCTACGTTCTATTAAACTCCAGTGCTTTAGCACAGAAGATGGATGTTTTCCTGGAGAAGTAACAATTTCTTGACTTCATAAACTTTAAGCTGACACTGGTTGTCTACTCAGCACGTGGGAGTTCTTTGAGAGTGGATGCAGGGAAAATGAGGCAGAGTGAAAAGGCCGAGCAGTGGGTGGTGAGAACAGTGGCATCATTTGAGCTTTCATTTCAATTTGGACCCAAATTCCTGCTTGAAATTTCTAGAATTTGTAATTTTATTTTGTTCAAATTTTGATTTAGCTTTTTGGTACCAGTATCCCAAGCGTGTTGACACAGACACATATCATACATTAAAATGGTGTAAACACAGAGAGCTTGCTAGAAAGCAGTTATTTAAGGTGAGGAAAGGAAATTGAGGACAAGGTACAGGAGTAACAGCAATTCCCTGTAGCTCTCAAAGCCAACTGTGAGCTCATTTTTCTTTTTTCTGCAAGCTCAGCAGCAGTATGCCCACAATCTTCCCAGGTAGATGCAGGTTCCACGGCGACGATCTCCTGCGATGCATGATGGTATTCTGCAATAGCAGGCCATGTTCGCCCTTGAACCTGGACAGGGAGAGCGTCAGAAATTGAGTACAGGGTCAGCAGTGGGTATTAAAAAGAATCTTGGAGAAGTCACATGCTGGCTGATTGGTGACATTGACTGCCTTGCAGCTGGTAGCAAGAACAACCTCAGTCAATAGGAATAAATACACAGAGCAGTGCTGGTCACACCGGATTTGGGACTCACTCTTTTTTGCCCTCATTTTTGCACTCCTGAACCATCACACACACACCTGAACACACCCTTAGGCTTGGCTCCAGTTTTTAAATGCTCTTCTATAGATAGAGTAAAATACTCTCTAAAAATAAGTCTACTAGTTTAGATCCAGAAATAATTAGTCGGTCTGTCTCTTTGTATCTTAAACCTAGTGAATTTCACAGACATATTTCTTGGAATCAAGTCTTTGGAGAAATAACATTTCTTAGATTTATTTGTCTCGCTGTATAATCTATAGATTAGACGATCAAGGCCCAGAGATGCTAAATGAAGCGAGATAAGTGACATAGATGGCTGAGACCCAATTCTGGAACCCATCTCCCGTCCATCCCTCTGGACAGGGCAGCTCTGCATGTTGGAGTCTCTCACCTGAATCCCTTGGAATCAAGCTTTCGTCCCATGCAAAGGAAATAGCCACTTCATTGTTGTCCACTGAAATCTCCTCCTTGGCTGCAGCAGCCTCATCAGCTCTTGCCTGGAGTGGCCCTGCCTGGGCCTGCAGGGCCACCAGGAGAATGGCAGCAAGGATGATGAGGGTCCTCATGGCTGGGGTCACCTGGAGGAGGGAGAGCAGGAGCGGATGTGTGGGGAATGAGGAGCCAGCCTGGATTTATAGCTCTGCAGGGGGAAGGCTCAGAGGCAAGGAACCTTCTCGACCCTCAGTGAGAGGAGGTGTGAATTTTGTAAGAGAGGCCCATGGGTCTCAACGTCCCTTGAATGCTCCTGTCTTCCCAATTTCATACTCGTAAGAATCTGTACATTTAATGTCTGTGCTAGGTTGGAGCTGATAATGACAAGAAAGACCCTGCTGTGTTACTCCTGTTTTCACCTGCTTAAATATTGTTTTTTACTTTTTAACATTCTGAAAAGAATGGAAATTGCACTTTCATTCAACATGCTTAGGGAACAAATGCTACTTAATTTTTGAAGATGGGTCCTGTGGCTCTCTGGAGGTCTAGATTCTGATGTCCTATTTGAGTTCCAATGGAATAGAGAGTAATTCACTGCAGGACTTAAGTGACTTACCATCTTCATGAAGAGGCTTTGGAGGTTATGGGGTGAGTAGTCTCCTGCAGGACTCAGGGTGGAGAGGACAATGATTTTATCAGGCTAAAGGTGAAATAAGCTCAGTGACATAGAGTTGTCCAGGTGTGAAAAAATATTTAGTATTTCCAGCTCTATTTAGACTTGATTGACAATTAACAATTGTATATTTTTAGTGTATACTACCTCCTGATTTTATATATGTATGTATTTAAATTTTTATCTCTGATTTTTATCTCTCTGGCTGCAAAACATCAACTCGGAATGAATTGAAAACCTAAATATAGCACCTGACACCACAAACTATGTGCATATAAGGATAAAGCTTATGACATTGATATGGGAGTGATTTCTTGGCTATGACACCAAAGGCACAGACAATAAACGGGAAAAGAGACAAGTGGGGCTGCATTGAACACTAAAGCATCTGGACAGCAAAGAAAACAATCAACCGAGTGAAAAGATAACCCAGAAAATGAGAGAAAATATTTGCAAAACCTGCATGGTAGAAGGGGTAAATATCCGAATACATAAGGAAGTCAAACAATTCAACAGCAAAAACAAACAACCTGATTGAAAAAAAGACCAAGGACCTGAATAAACTTTTCTCAAAAGAATGTTCTAAAGAGCTGTGATTGTCTCTATTGGTCATGTCAATAGCCGTGTGTTTAGAAGGAAACTGCTTGAGTTTCTCTATTAACTTAGCTGGAATCCACTGTCCCCAGCAGCCACCAGAGGTCCAGACAGAAGTGCACGGCAAGGACTCGCCTGCTGGGTCCCTCTGGGGTGGCCCCACAGTCAGAGGTCAGACTGGAGGCATAGCTTCAATGATTAAAACTCAGTATAAAAGTTTAAGTGTTCTGTTACTTACCGATCCTCTAGCTGCGCAGGGTGACCAGAGAAGGCAGATAGCAGGCCTCTGTCCCAGGTCTTCTGTAGCAAGGAGCAGCCATGCACAAGGTGACTTCCCCTATTTAAAGGTCTTTTGGGATGAGGTGTCCTAATTTCCAGGGTTACTTTCAGCTGGGTCCATTAAATAATTGTGGTAGCAAGTACAGTTGAGAAATTTGGTGGTAAGGTGAGGTTAAAGCAGAACTTCACAGAGGTACTCCTTTACCTTGGTCAACCCTGGCCAGAGCCATTCAGCAACCAACTATGGATTCTCCATAACTCCTAACACAATTGACCCTGTCACACATTGGCTGTGGCCAAGGCTAACTACCTGCACCAAGGGAATATTTAAAGCCTATAGGACAGCCTGGCTGTGTATTGTAGTATACACTCTGCAGAAACTAGGATATGCATGCCATCACACACACAAAAGGATTTGGAATCTGTTCCTGAAACAGTGTCCCAAGAACAGGGATCTAAACGTAAAAACAAATCAAAGCCATTTGGCTGAGCTGGGATGTTGGAGGACACCCACGTGAGACTGAATACCTGCTGGGCTTATGTTGCCATGTGGAACAGACATTTTTGGGTTCTCTGGAGTGATGGATGTACACATAGTATGTGGTTCCTTAGAGGGTACACTCACTTCCTTGCTTGGCCAATGAACAGTTTAAGGTTCAACAGTTGTCTAGGACCACTTGGACCAAGAATTGGTCTGAAGCGCTAGCCGTCAGGGTGGGGGTGGCCTTTCCAGATGGCCACCCAAGACAGGAAGTGGGAGTCTGGGCGTTCACTTCACTGCTGGTGGTGCATAGCTTCTCAGCCCTTGTGGGTCTTCAGGGAAGCATTTAGCAAAAGCTTGAGTGGCACTTCCCAGGAGGCACAGGAGGTTTCCATCCATAGCTCATACCCATCAGAGCACAGGTGTGTCCCTGAGCCCATGGTCATGTTTGGATGTTTTCTCTGAACGCAAGGCTCCAACCCTTCAGGCTGCAGTCTGGGTTTGTGCTGCGGCATCTTTAGCCCATTTGGATTGAAGCCTGTGCATCCAGAGAACCTCCTCTTCATCCTTAAAATGTGATCTACAGTTGTGAGGGCTGCTGCTGTTTAAGCACTGGTGCCAGAGGACCCATTCAATATCTAAGAATTGAGTTGCCCACCTTGGACACAGGTCAGGTTGCATTTGGGGTGCAGCCCCTCTAACAGGGCTTACAGGGAATACCACAGTTTTCCAGCCTGGGGTACAAATTCTACCTGTTCTAGCAGTTCTCTAGGCTGGCAGGTCTGGGTCTAACAGCTGCCCCACAAGCCATGTGGGCATAAGATACCAAGCAAGGCCAATAATAGAGAACACTGACGTCTCGTCACTCAGGGCTTTCTTCCCAGTGCTTCCATATCGACACTGATTATGGAGTCAGCTCGCACCCACTTTTCCTTGGAGCATTTCTCCCCCATGGTCACAGGCCACGTTTGGTGATGGTACTTCCATATGGTCTTTGCCTGATGTAGTCAATGTCCCTAGTATGAAGCCTTCTTCTCCTTGTTTGCTGCCTCTGACTGCACCCTTGGTGGGTTCTGGAGCAATAATCCCTACTTCCTGCCCAGAGGAGTAAATGGGAAATATTAGCTAACCTTTAAAACCAGTAAAAATGGGAACTTTTACCAGAAAGCTGCATGTCAAATGTGTGGTGTGGTCTGGGAAAAGCCTTGTGGCCCTGAGGGGTGCCAGTGGGCTTGGGCCATCAGTCCTCAGAAGAGCATAGTTTACCATCCATCCACAATCCGTTGTTCAGTAAATGTTTGATGTTGAGATGGTGGATGTGGGTGATGGTATGGGAAGGTCTCATTATTGGGGGACATGTAAACGATGTGATCTCTAAGGGAAAAACAAGCTAACTCTTCTGTGATCACCATGGTGGGTCTAGCCCAGTTGTGATGAGGTGATGGTGGCCATGGGGTTGAGAGTTAAAAAAGTGACGGCCCTTGGAAGGACCTTGGTGCCTCAGGTGTCCATGGCACATCCAGAGACATTAATAACAATGACTTTAGGAGCCCACTGTGCTGCCTGAGGAGGCTGGTGGCTTGGGGACGATGGGCTAAATGAGACTCCCTTAACCCCAGTGTTGCTATGCCCTGAAGTGGGAGTCTCAATGTGAGTCAGTGATAGATGTGGTTCTAAAGCAGGAAGCGAAGAATCCCACGAAAAGAGAACACCTGCTCCACCCAGATCATAAGGAGCTATGGTCTCCAAGACTACAGGTGCAGAAGCCCATAGTCAGGACAGGTGTGCTTTGTCCAGAGGCTCTGAGAGTTGTGATTGGTGGTAGTGAGGGCCTCCCCATGAAACTCAGAACCCGGGACCTGGGCATGGCCTGGAGAGACCACCCACTGGGCCAACTGCATGCTGTATCCTGCTGTGGCCCCAAAAGGATGTGAAGGGCTTCTGGGTGATGACATTGGTGGGTCTCAGCAGAATGGACAAGTGCAGTATAGCTATCTCCAATGACAGGCTGTCCCAGTACACATAGGGCCTGCTGCAAAGTGGCTGGCACACTAGTGGGGAGGATTTGGTTTTAACTGCAAGGGGACTTTGTCGGCTCAGTGAGGACCAACTGATGCCCAGAATCTTTACAGCAGTGCTGGAGGGGTCGTGAGTGAGTCCTGCAGAAACCTGGCCATGGTCCAGGAAGAGGGAGAGCAGCTGCAGTAGCCCTGCCACAGAAGGGTGGCCCGGCAGCAGCTTTACATGCAGTACCCAGAGCGATCTGGGGAGCTCAAGAAGAACAGATAACCTCCAGCTGGCTCAGAGTCACTGCTGGATGCTGCCCCGGAGAGGTGGCCTTCCCTGCCCCTAACTCAGTGTGGTGCTGTCCTTCCCTCCCATGCTTGGCTGCAGGACTGGGAGCCATCTGCTGGGGATGTCACTCTATGTCTGCCTCCTGGCCATGCTCCCATCCTAGCCTCCCCCATAGCTGGGCCCCAGCAGAATGGACAGGTTGGGTAGAGCTGTCTCCAAAGACAGGATGTCTTTGTCATTGTCTCCATCCTTCCCCCAGGTGACTCTCAAACTCTAAAACTCAAATGACAACAGAGAGATTCTTCTCTGTGGTCCTTGTCACTTTTCTTTTGTGGCTACACCAGAACCTTGGCAGAATTTTGCAGTTTAAACAAAAAAGGTGTTACATCTAAACATTTTTTACAGTACTCCCACTTCCATGTGGATCCATAGCCCCCAACCCCAGCCTGATTTTTCCACTGGCTGTGGCCAGTGTAGACAATCAGTGTCTACACTGTAGACATTATGCATAGACACAGCTGAATCTGTTTTTTTCAGGCACATGCATTTAAATTTTAGGGAATACTGAAGCGAGTCTAGACTCAATACAAACCTTGACATCATCATGCTGGGGTGAACATTCTGTAGAAGCTGTGAGTCGGGGTGCAGGTGTGGGTGTGAGAGGAGAGAGGCTTCCAGGAGCAGCAAGGATGTTGTCATACACGCTGAGGGTGTCTGGTGGCCCCAGTAGATGCAGGCTGTATGGACCTTGGGCAGGGCCTTGGGGACATGGTTTTGACCTGGTAGGGAAGGGCAGTCATGGAACACAGCATGCGTGTTACCATGGGGAAGGGCGGGGGCTGTGTGGGGGTGAGTTCTGATGACTGTCCATCTCCCAGCTCCTCAGAGTGCACCACCCTGTTCCTTCCTTCAGCCCTTTTGTCCACCATCCTGCAGGGAGGGTCCTGGTGCTGCGTGTGCCACACAGTGACCCCCAGACCTGCAAATCCAGCTGGGACAGGCAAGGGCCCCGAGTCTCTGCCCTTTGGTCTGCCTTTCCCAGTGCCTCTCACAAGCTGTCTATATGTCTGGTGTTGACATGTGCAGCAGATGTCTGCAGCAGGCTTATTTTACAATAAACCATAAGGCAGTAGCTTCATTGAGATTTTTTAAAACATGGCCCCAAAATTCTTTTACTCCTTTTTATAGAGAGGAGGTTTCTGTTCTCTCCTCATGTCTGGGACGGGTGATATTTTGACCAACAGACTACCTAAATGCCATGCCGTTTTCTGGGATCAGGCCCTAATGAGCTGGTGTCTTTCACTTCCTCTGTAGTGGATGGCGCTGAGGCCTGATATTTTTTCCTCTGAAATTCGTATATTGAAATCTCAGACCCTAAGAGGATAGCATTAGGAGAAGGGGCCTTTTTGGAAGTGAGCAGGTCAGGATGGTGGAGTCGTCATGAGTAGGATTAGTGTCCCTGTAGAAGAGGTCCCAGAGAGCTCCTGCATTCCTTCTGCCAGGTGAGGACCAGTGAGAAGGTGCTGTGTCTGAACCACGAAGCTGGTCCTCTCCAGACGCTGGGTCTGCGGCCACCTTGATTTGACTTCTCAGCCTCTAGGGGGGCTTCTGAGTGGTGGCAGGAATTAGGATGTGGCCATGGGGTGGAGGGTTGAAGGGTCCCTGTTGTCCAGGAGGACACAGCACTGACAGGTAGTGAGGGTGACCTTCTAGGCAGTGTTAGAGTAACTTGGTTCATGGCATTTAAAATTTTTTTTAGCAGTCCACATGTGCTAAGAGGGCTGGTGCCTTTGGAACCCAGATATCATGCTTGGAGGAAGCCTAAGTGTCACATGGAGAGAAGAACTGAGCTCCCCTGCAAGGATGGGCTGGAGAACACAGAGCAACCAGCTTCCTAGGAGAAAACAAAACTCTGACTTGCAGTGTTTGTAAACTGCTGTGGTTAATGCTCCCAGTTACAGGCAGTTCGAGAATTGTTGCACAAAGCTGCTTTCTCAGGAGCTGGCCTGATCCAGCCCCAGCACATCACAGGGTCTTATCCCTCAGCTTTCTCAGAGCTCCCAGCCAAGCCAGCACTGCCTGCCATGCGTGCACGAGTGTCCTGGCCCTGAGGCTTTCAGATCCCAGCAGAGCCTCCCCTCTTATGCCCGTGGAAGGATCCAAACCCCAATTGCAAATGTGTGAGTGAAGGCCTGATCATGCTGTTTCAATCCGCTACTTTCTGTGATGTCTTTTCACACCGTCCTAAATTGAACAGAGGACATTTTCCGAGTCTTGGTGAGAAGTCGAATGTGTACATTTGTGTGTGTATGTGTAAATCTTAGCTTCTCTATAATATTGATGAGGGAGTACTCAACCTTCTCACCTTATTCCCAAAGTGTCACAAAGAGCCCATCGCAATGGCAGCATGGAATTGTGGACTCTGGAGTGACTGAAGAATCCCCTCTCACCCATTCTTAACTTAATTCTTCTGGCTTGGAGCAGGGGTGGTGTGGGAGCCAGGTGGAGTCTCAACCTCTCCCGCAGTGACAGACTCAGAGGAGGGCATGGGACTTGGGGGTTTGCTGGAACAACAGGGAAAGAAGCGGGGATTTTCTCCAAGAGATGAGCTACAGAGGTCACAGACAGATGAGCAGGATTCACACGGTGTCACCTGGGGAGAGAACCCAAGTTAAGATCAAGAGAAAAAGGAGCAAAAAAGGGTAAAGACAAGGTGACTCATGCTTAGAGTCCTTGGATCAGGCATTTTATGGAGCCAGAATTCTTTCTTGATTATCAGGTGGCAGTCAAAATGTTAATTCAGCGTGTCGTGGTTTCTGACATTTGAATTCAAGACTCCACTAACATGACTGAAGAGGATAAAAAATACCAAACATGGAGAACGTGAGGCAAAGACGGTGCAGGGCACAAGGACAGTAGATGAGAGCAGAGGACAGGCGTCCTGCGTGCAGCCTGGGCGTCGGGCTCCCTGCTGATTCCCATGCACAGCCCCGGGAAACAGCCTTATTGACGTTGATCAGCAGGGAAGGAAGACAGCTACAGCTACGTGAGAAGCTGAAAGAACAGTGGGTGAGGTCAGGGACGGGGAGCTTCATAACTGATGTTCAGAGCTGGAGGAGTTCCAGGTGCTGGCAGGAGGTATGGGTGGCCCTGGGGTGGGGCTGGGGCAAAGAGGAGGGGGCTTCCCTGTTGTCCAGGATCTCAAAGCACTGAGAGGTAGTGAGGGTGACCTTCTGGGAAATATTACAGTGAAAAATCATTTCTCATAATCTTAAGTTTCTTTGAGAGCTATGGGGCTTTTGCAGCAAAAGAAAAAATATGCCGAAGTTCAGAAAAGGGAACAAATACTTTTCTCATTCCTTATATTTTTTTCTCGTTGTAAACAGAGTTAAGAATGTCATATAAACAAGCACAAAATATCGATGGCAACAATAACGAGCCAATATCCCTTGTTTAAAAGAAAAATTGCACCAGAAACGTTTTTGAAATGCCAAGGAATTGGTTATTGAGGAATGTTGCAAAAGGTGTTAACTCTTTGCAATAGGGAGAGCCGTTCAACTCAACTCTCTTGAGGCCAAACGCGGGAGAGTTTAAGCCCTGGGGTGAGCTGGTGGGAAAGCACTGGAGGTTGGTGGTGGGGAGGTTAAGCAGTGTGATTGGGCCATCTGTGTTTCCCAACATGCATTTATGGAAGTTAGGCTCCTATCCTCCCACAGAAAAAGGGTGCTTTCTTCTTGGAAAATGACATTTCAAAGGGTTAGCTTCATACCTGACTTACTCTTTATTTTCTTATCCTACCACAAGAGTGGCTTATTTAAGGTAGAAATAGCTGTAGGCATTCCATAAATGTCCTGTGTATGCACATTCCAATAATACAGTTTGGGTTTTATTTGAGGCTGAGCAAGTTGCCCTGGCTGTTTGAAGATCCTCACCCCTCTGCCTGCATTCTTCGTCCTGAGTGTTTGCAGCTGTCATTGCCCACCCTGGACTGCAGAAGCGGAAGCCTCAGGTGGTTCTCCCAGTGTGCCTTTATCCATACAGAGAAGTGGAGATGCTCTGCCCTCATCCGCCCCTTTCCCTTGAATTGATGGATGCCTCTGAGAACATGAGCTCGAATTACTAGTTTGTTCTTTCCTCCTGCAACATCAATTCCTCCAAATCCAGTGACTTAGACCCTGACCTATCTCCGTCCCTGATACCATTCTCTCCAGCAAACATTCTTCTCCATCACTTCTTTTAATCTACTTACTTGTAAACATCTTTATGTTCCAGTTTAAGAATCACCATAAAACCTATCCCTGCCACTCCAAGCCAAAATAATCTCTTCTTTCTAAAGTCCTAATGTTTACAGAAAGCCACAGTTTTACCCATGATATTCTCCTATATTTCATTCTTAAATGATTTTAGTTTTTGAAAGTTCTGGTATCACATGAACTGGACACATGGAATCGTTTCCTCTGTAGGTTTCAGCTGTTTTCTATGAAGTTGAGTAATAATAATGCAACTTTGCAATATTACGTGATGTCAGAGAAAATTAATTAATCAAAATTAATTTGTTGATCTCCAGTCATCTGGGCACTGAGGTACAACAATGAGCAAAACATGCAGCTTCCTTTCTAGTATAGAGAGACAAATGTTACCGAGAGTAAGTTCAATGAATAGGATGTGAAATGATTTGAAATTCTACAGTTAGAAATAAAGAGAACAAGGAGGATGGAGGTCTCCAGGAGAACTTGTTGCAATTTTAAATTGAGAAATCAAGAAAGACTTCAGTGACAAAGTGATGTTTTAGCTGAGACCCTGGGGGCTGGCGGAGTGAGCCGGGTGGACTTCTAGGTGAAGAGCAGGTGCCTGCAAATGAAGTGATCCTGGCCCAGTGGACAGTTAGGAATAATTTGCAGAGTTAGTTCAAGGACCACATAACTCCAACTCCAAGGCAGTTAGAGGAATCCAAGGAGGGTTGCTGGGTTTTCACCCCCTGAATCCTAATATGTGTCCTTCACTGTCTATGCAAGGGGGAAGATCTAAGAGCATTTCTTTTGTCAGACACGAACCCACTGTGTCCTCCTTGAGGTCTGTACTAGGTTCCTCAGCTGTGGAATGTCTCGGTGGGGTGCCTGGACCCCTCAGCTGTCTCTAGACAGGCAGGGCCTCAGTCTGGGGCTGAGACCCACTTGGAATCTGCATGGGCTGGACCTGGAGAGCACCTGCTTCCTTCTGGGCACTGAACATAGGTGGTTGGTGTTGGTGGTCACAGCTGTGTCTGGACTCATTAGATTGCTTTATTCAAGAATGGTGAATAATCCACTTGAAACATATTTCTTTCTTTGCAAACTGTGATCTGTCACTCTAAGAGTTCGTGGGGGCATTTTACCAGTACCACCCGATAAGAGTAGCCAAGGCTTGAACAGACATATTTTTATTCTAAAAATGTACTGTGGAATCACAAACTGGCACTACTAAATTTACAGTGAAGTAAAGACTCTGGGGCTCATGCTGGAATTCTTCCTGGGGCTTTGTGGTCATGTCTTCAGAGGCTATTTGCAGGATATGTTGAACTAGTGTTCAAGCTTCAGTGGGTGCCTAGAGAAAGAAAGAGAGGAGAGACAGGAGGAAGGGTCACATCCCACCCCAGCAAGAGATCAGCCTGGCCCTCAGGGACACCGGGGTTAGGCAGTGACCCTGTCCTCTTGGAGAGGCGGAGGAAGGCAGGCTCAGGAAGGTGCGGACCCCACC
>CAUYQU010057772.1:0-15534 GCA_963574635.1 Cheracebus regulus
AAAATGCAATAAAAAAAAAAAACACACACACAGCAAAAAAAAAAAAAAAAAAATTTCACCTCCAATGTAAAGGACCAATTCCCCTCCTCTAATCAGAACAAATCACTCTCTGATTCTTCTCCAAGGATTTCTTCTTTTGCATGACCCTCATGGAATATATTACACCTGACCCTGGGTCAGATCTTTTGTGTCACTAGTTCAGGGACTGCTTGATTCACCTGTGTTTCTCCTCAAAACGCCTCAACTGCAAAAGATACATGCTGAGTAGGCCCAATGTATACTCATTGATTCTTGTATCACTTGGTGCAAAGAAGAGAGAACATTTATAATTTTCAAACTAGCTGGAAATGTTAGAGGGAAAGCATTTTTTTTATCTCTGAAAAGGTAGAAAACAGCTTTACATCTCAAAGCAGTGCCACATGGTAATTCTGTTTAACTTCACAAAATAATCACATTGCAAACAGATCCAAATACCATTGTTTTAAACAGAAACTGATGTTTATTTTCCATCAGCCTATTTCCGTCTTGCTGGTGGCCTGTGGAAGAACAGCTTTAGAGTTGATCCTCCTCATCACCGGCCTGAGCGTTGGGAGGTGCAGAACAGCCTTGCCCGGCAGGCTGAGTGCTCCAGTCTGCAGCAGAGACTTGCTGAATGGGCACAGGGGCACCTGCACCCCTAGAGCAGTCTACAGCCTCAGGCTGAGCAGTAGTGCGCATAAGGGCTGGGCGGTAGTGCACACAGGGGCTGGGTCGGTAGCCTCAGGCTGAGCCGTAGTGTGCATAGGAGCTGGGTGTGCACCCTCAGGCTTAGCCGTAGTGTGCATAGGAGCTGGGTCTGCACCCTCAGGCTGGGTGGTAGTGCATGCAGGGGCTGAGTCTGCAGCCTCAGGCTGGGCAGCAGTGTACTCGAGCTGGGTCTGCACCCTTAGGCTGAGGGTCAGAGCACGCAGGAGCTGGGTCTGCAGCCTCAGGCTGAGCTGTAGTGTGCACAAGGGCTGGGTCTGCACCCTTAGGCTGAGGGTTAGAGCACGCAGGAGCTGGGTCTGGACCCTGAGTCTGGGCGGCAGTACTCAGCAGGCACTGGGGCAGTCCATATCCCTGAAACCTCCGCTTGGCCACAGCTTCATCAGCAGCAGGCTGCTCTTCCCTCTCAATCTCTTCGGGGTCTCTGCAGAAGCAGAGGTCAGGCATGACCTCCCACAGGTGTTCCTGGGGAATGGTGCCACGCATGCTCAGAACTTCCTGAACCAGCAGCCACCCCTTCAGGCCCAGTGAGCAAGCTCCCTTGTTGCAGGGGATGGCAGCTTCCACACAGCGCCGAGGAGAAGCTGTGCTCCACAGAGCAATGGGAGGAGGGCTGGCCCAGGACGCCTCTGTGACAGGCTGGCGGTTGTTCTGGGATCAGTAACACCAGCAGACAAGGCTCCTGAAAGGCTGCCTGGATCTGGCGAGTGAAGGTTCCAGGAGTGAAGTGGCCAGCAGTTGGAGTGGTTCCGGTGGCAGCAGTGAACCTCAGCACAGCCCGCCAGCCAGTATTCCTGGAGCACATGACAGGGACATCAGCAGGGTTTTCAGCAGCAACAGTGGCATGAGCTGCCAGCAGCAGCTTCTCTCGGGTCCTTTCAGATTTATGACAGAGATGCCATCACTGTTCCTTTTGCGGATGTACTTCTCCATCTGGAACCCAAGGGCGGTGCCGCTTGCATGGGCTCCTACTGCCAGGAACCTGAGGACATCCTCCTCCTTCGTGGGCAGGACATCAAGAACTCCAGGCACTGTGATGTTGTGAAGGTTTCTTTTTAAGTTACCGTGGAAAGCCTGCGTGGCCCCCGCTGCAGGCAGCGTGGAAGGCAGCCCCAAATACCTCAATACTACAGTTTAATAGAACAAGCTCTTGACACACAGAGGGGAGAGACACACACACTGAAGGCGCGAGAGAGAGAAGGGTGTGAAAACACCGACCTGGGGCGGGTTCAGATGAGAAGCCAGGGAGATGCTGCGAGCCTCAGAGCTTCCAGACCCGGGGCCACTGGCTCCATCTGCCTGAGCGCGTGGAACGAGGGCATGCGGAAATCTGTTTCCAACAACTTTCAATTTTTCTCTCTGCTTTTCCCCTTCTGTGTCAACAGAAGAATGATATTCCAGAGACATCAGACTGTCTAATACAAATACTGAGAATTCACTCTTGAAAGAGAATATTTGTTCTTGAGCTACCACTAGTCCATGCTATGCCCACTATGCTCATTACTACGGAGGGCAGAGACCCCCATGGAGCAACCCGCTGCTGCGACTGGAGTCACAGTGGGACATGGAGAAACAGATTATACAGTAGGCAATAAGAGTCTCAGCACATGATAAAGCCCAACCAGTCCCTTAAATACCAGAAAAAGAATAGGATTTAGGTTAACAGGATTATGGCCTTATTGTACAAGTTGATGAATAAAACTAGTCATTAACGCCCATCACCGACATTTTTATGATTTGTTTCTGTTCAATGTTAAGTTTAGAGAACATTTTATATGTTGAAATAAGACAACTAAGGGATGATTCAATTAGCTATATTTACATTTTACATGACAGATGATGTCATGAATAATTAAATACAAATATCTCATTATTAACGATTAATTTTTTTTTACTATAACAAAAAAAGTGACTTCTAGCCTTGTTCTTGCGTATTTCTTTGTGTTTTGCAAACTGCAATCATACACATTGTTATTTTGTGGGGGGAAATGGTTTCACTTTGTTGCCCAGGATGGGGTGCAGTGGCATGATCATAGCTCACTTTTAACACCGAATTCCTGAGCTCAAGGGGTCCTCCCATCTCAGCCTCTTGCACAGCTAGGCCTACAGGCATGTACCACCATGCCTGGCTAACTTTTCATTTGTATTTTCTGAAGAGATGGGGGTCTTGCTATGTTGCCCAAGCTGGCCTTGAACCTCTGGGTTCAAGCAATTCTCCTGACTTGGTCTCCCAAAGTTCCGGAATTACAGGTGTGAGTCAGCATGCCTGCCTGCATTCTTTTTTTTTTTTTTTTTTTTTTAGATGGAGTTTCACTCTTGTTGCCCAGGCTAGAGTACAATGGCACAATCTTGGCTCACTGCAACCTCCACCTCCCGGGTTCAAGCAATTCTCCTGCCTCAGCCTCCCAAGTAGCCGGGATTACAGGCATGTGCTGCCGCACCCGGCTAATTTTTGTATTTTTAGTAGAGACAGAGTTTCACCATGTTGGCCAGGCTGGTCTCGAACTCCTGATCTCAGGTGATCTACCTGCCTTGGCCTCCCAAAGTGCTGTGATTACAGGTGTGAGCCACCATGCCCAGGCAGCACTGCATTGTTTTTTATAATGCAAAAAACAATAGCGTCCTTTTTCAAGGGACTAAAGATCACTCGTGAGTAAAGTCAGAACACCCACTTGTCTTCTCACTGACCATGTTCCAGGTATGGCCACGCTGGGGAGCAGGGGCAGGGATTTTCTCTTTTCATTAAGCCAAATTCTGCACATAAGTACCTGTGAGTGTAGTTTCCCAATGTTTTCTAATCAGCTCTTGCAAAAGTTCTACCACATTTGTCCAGATGTGATCAAACACGTCTGCTGTCACGGTGTCTTTGACACAGTCATGAGGGGAGACAGGAGGAAGTCCGAGTTTATGCCATTTCCTATCGAGCTGAGCTGGTTTTCGTTCAAGACGGTCGTCATCACTAAGGATAAAAACCCACTCCAATTACTAAAATATCAACGCTTAGAGTTAAAATAATTCTATCTATCTACACACATCCATGCATGTACATTTATACATCTATTAATACACATATTCCTGGTTAAACAACATTGTTCTTTTGTAGCATATATAACTTTTGTCAATTACACATGAATAAAACTGGGCGGGGGAACAAAATAAAACAAAACACCAACCCTTGGTTTCACTGATCTTTCTTTTTTTCTAGTTTTTTTTTTCATTTATTTCAGCTCGGATCTTTGTTATTTCCTTCCTTCTACTAAGTGTGGCCTTAGCTTGCTCTTTTTCTCATTCCTTCAGGTATAAAGTTAGGTTGCTGGTTTGAGGTCTTTCTCTTTTCTTAATGTAGACACTTACTGCCATAAGCTTCCCTCTTAGAGCTGCTTCTACTGTATCCCATAAGTTTGGTTTTAATATGCTGTGTTTCCATTTTAATTTTTCTCAGTGTGTTTTCTGATTTCCTTTTTGATTTCTTCTTTGACCTACTCACCGGTTGTTTAGTTTACACATGTTTATTTGTGACTTTTCCAGTTTTCTTCCTGTTACTGACTTTCAGTTTCATACCACAGAGGTCAAAAAAGATGCTTGATTTCAGTCTTCTTACATTTGTTAAGACTTGTTTTATCCGTGTTACCTTTAATGTATCAATTTTCAATCATGGGGCAAATTTTTATCAGGTAAGATTTGTAGTTTTTGATTAGGAACAAAATATGCATTTAGTGCAGAGGAGGGAACGCTACTTGGGCCATTTGGGGCAGCCCATGATAGGGAACCTGGAGCCCCTGGGACCAGGGCTGCGAGGAGGCTTGTCTGCTTGTACAAGCATGCTGAACATGCTCTTCACTGTTCCTGCATGTGTACCTCCTGCTAGGAATCTAAAAGCTCTGGGGAGTTCATTACTCTCCAAAGAACGGAAATCTTTTGGGTGAGTAAAAAATAAAACACTAAACGAGCATACAATAACAACAAATGTCAAATAAATTAATATTATTTTAGGAGGTCAATGTCAAGTAAGATCCTATTTACCTCTCTTTTCTGTCAAAAGCAAAATACTCTTCGATCTTTCCATCCACAAGGTAAACCTCTTCTTCCAGCGACGAATGTGCTGCTAGGTCAGCAATCCCTGTACCATCAGGGCCTGGCAGGGCAGAGGCTGAGAGTGCTGCCGGGACTAACTGAGAGCCAGAGATGCGCAACCTATGGGAAAAAAGCAGATTCTCCATGAGAGCTTATACAATACCAAGAATGCAATGCAGAAATGATTATGGTGAAACTAAATTATCCGTAAAGTACAGAAGCCCCCACAAAAACTATTGATTATTACATTGGAAAATCTCAAATCCTTAAAAACACTTGAATACAGAAATCACTAAAAGTATTAAGGGCTTCTAAAAGCCAAAAGTATTCTATAAGTTCGTACCCTCTTTGGTTGCAGTGAAAGGATCACATTATGTCACAGTACACCAAATATGTGTGAATGGATGAAGAGAGTCGTCAAAATCTGCTGGTGAACAGATGGCAGGACAGAGCTTCATTTCTCCTGCTGCCACTGCCTGGAGCTTACAACCATCACAGTGGGGTGGCTTCCAGCCTGCGCCCAGTCCACCTTTCACGGTGCCTTTGGACACACGTGGAAGGTAACTACCATGTGTGTGCATGTGTACTCCAGATATATTTTACGTATCTATGCATGTATACACACACATACACCTGTTGTCAATTCAGAATCAAAAGCATCTTGTAAAAACTGTTCCTGCCCTTCATCAGAATCTAAATTTCCAAACTGGGTGGTGCCGAAGCTTGTGGATGAGATAAACGTGGAAAAGTGTAACCAAAATATAGCTAACAATGCTTTTTGAGAGTAGCTTATCTGTACATACTCTCTGATACTGCTGCTGTGTCTGCAGGCACTGAGTGGGCGTCTGTGGTCCACGGAGCCAGGAGTGCTGCCCTGGAAATGCTGGACGCCCTCGTCAGTGGGCAGGATCAGCTGTCTTCCTAATACTCTGCAAGGTAAGAGAGAAGCGACTCACATTTTGGATAAAGGGAAAACTTGTTGGGATTTTAAAAGTAGGGGACAATGATTTGCGGGCGTGTGTATGATATGAGAAGGTGTGTATGGGAACATGGGAAGCGTCACGCATCACAGAATGGCGTGGCTCTGAGAGTGTAGGCCAGATTGCTCTTCCACTGACTCAGTCTCGGGCAAGGTTCTCCGGCTGATTTGATTTTCTGTCTTTCCTTTGCAAAACAGGATGATGACGGTTACCTTGCAGGGCTGACGAATGGCTCAGAGATCATGTTTGACGGACTCAGGTGTCTAAGGCAACACCGGGCACACAGAAGCTCTCCATATACATTAACTAATACACAGTGAAACCCAAACATAACAAGAATAAAAACACTGAACTATGCACACCGGGCTGATGGGTGCTGCAGTCTTTTCTTTTCCAGCTTCCCTCCATTTCTGTCAATGATATAAGATGGCAGTGACAAGAATAAGTCTGAGCTCCTGAGTTTTTGATGAGTGACCACACCCAGAAAAGTGAGTGTCCACAATTGGTATCTAGTGGGCACATCATACTCTTTAAGGCAGGTGGCTTATTAAGGATTGAAAAGAAAAAAAAAACCCTAGTTGGTCAAGATTTCTGTAGCAGTTACCTAGTCGATGTAAGAAGAAAATCCAGCCACATTTACATGAGTGTTCTAATTTATTCTCCCCAGATAGAATCTGGAGGAACTCAGGTAACTTTGATAAACTGTCCCCCAGTAAGTTGGCTGAGTGACTGAAAGAAAAGCTTGCCTTCATTCGCAATCCATATTCTCCATCTTTGATAAAAATAAATAATACATGATCCTCTCTACACAGGGAATGGGGTGTGATGGGAAGACGCATCTAACCAGCTGTCCAGTGATAATCACTGTCCACCCTCGCTGTGTTCTGTGATGAAGACAGACACGTGCTGCTCACACATAGTGAATGTGAAGGTAAGAGGTGGCCTCCACCCTTCCTGCAATCATTACGTGTGCAATGCCCTTCTCAGGGCGAGCTGAATTTGCTTCTTGCAAATTAAAAGGCGCATGAGTACTGAAATGTCTCAGTATTTCCTAAGACACCATAACAAGGGAAATGACCTCTCAGTGAAGGACTTTGCTCTGCGTCCATACACTGGCTGGGCAGGTGCGTTCAGTCCAAATGTACTGATTGTATCAAGGCAGGTGAGGGGTAGGCGCTTCGAAAACCCACCCCGGAGAACTTCCACCAACCAGGCCCCACCTCAGGTGGAGGGATCTTCTTGTCCATTCCCCACATTCGGCCAGCAGACTCTGGGTCTGTGGGTTCACTTTCCCTTCAAATAGCATTTCCTCCACCTCCCAGAGTAACCGCTGCACAGTCTGTGCGCTGGCTTCATCAAATTCCTGAAGCAGAAATGCACATTAGTTATAACAGTAAAAGTGATAGAAGCTCCGCCTTCTCGGTCAATGCTACTTATAGGTTTAATGTGACCCACTATGTAGGCAGCCGCATCACATGGTAAAAAGAAGGTGGCTTTGCAGACACAGCCCTGCTCCAGCTGTCACCTTTCTGAGAAATCCCATCTCATTCTGAGCAGAGATTCTTTTACTGTTAAATAGACAAGACTTCTACCACAGGAGTTATGACACTCGAGATTTTGCACAGATGTAGGTATAGGTAGAGGTATTCACACTGCCATAGACATTGGTGTAGATACACAGACACGCCCACATCTGTGTGTCAGTGTGCACACATGCAGCCACGGGTCCCTCACAGCTGTGCCTGACACATCTAAGCACACCTGTAAAATACAAGATGTTTTTTTCTTCTGATGTTACCACAGAAAAGGAAATCACTTTTGTAGAAAGGGCCATTAACTTCCTTAAATCAATGAACTGAAAATTTTTTAAAAAAATTCCTTAGTTATCCTAAGAAGTCCTGTTAGTAGGGTGAGGCCTGAGTACTGATTTTTCCTCTGGCTTTTGGAGATTCTTGCATTTGGCTGCAGGGACTGGAGATGAGAAAACCTTTCAGCCTTCCTAGATGATCTCATTTGGGAGACAACTCTCCTAGAGTTCAAAGCCAAGGCAAGATCCCCGCTATATGGGTTTCTAGAAGCACAGGAATTTCCACAATTCACAGGAAAACTGTGTACTCGGTCAGACACACCTGTCCGCAGATGGTCAGCCCAGGTTGATTTTCATAGAATGCTATTTGTTATTTTCTGCGTCCCTTCTCTCAAATTGATAATAAACCAGATTCCCAGATTACAGGGAAGTTGAATTATTTCTTTGAAAATACAAATAAAAGGAAAATTAATAATAATATTTATCTCCCAGGAGGAGACTGGGTGGCTGGGGCATGGGAGAGGGCTCACTTTCATTTCTCTACCCTTTTGCATTCTGTTCCTTTTGCAACTATTTCCCATCAGTAAGCAAATACATTTTTAAAAATTAAAATGAAAAGCAATTATAGGGTCTGGGTCTGGAGCATTTTTAATTCTATAAATGGAATTTATATGAATTTCCCTGGTAATTCCATTAAATGTTGCACTAAAAGAATCCTAGAATTTAGACAGAATGAAGCAGTGGTGCTCAGCCTTCTACCAAGAAGGGCAGGCTTGAGGGGTGGCGGTGAGCCGGCGTCAGGGCGAGGAAGGAGGCAGCTGCCCGTAAGAGGGAGGCGCGTGCATGGAAGGTCCTCCGAGCAGTGCTGAGCTGAGTCCCTTCCAGAGAACCTTGGTGCCGCTCCACTGCCCGCTCCCCTGAGAATCACGGCTGTACAGCTACAGGCAGAAGCGGATTCACATGTGCTGTGGGAGTGGAGAACCACTTTTAAAGAAAGCAAAGAGGCCAAGCACAGTGGCTCACGCCTATCATCCCAATACTTTAAGAGGCCAAGGCAGGAGGATCCCCTGAGGTCAGGAGTTCGAAACCAGCCTGGCCAACATGGTGAGACCCTGTTTCTAGTAAAAATATAAAAATTAGCTGGGCATGGTGGCACGCACGTGCAAAACCAGCTACTCGGGAGGCTGAAGCAGGAGAATCGCTTGAACCAGGAAGGCAGAGGTTGCAGTGAGCCTCCATCCTGGAGATCGGGTCACTGCACTCCATCCTGGGCAACAGAGCAAGATTCTGTCAAAAAAAAAAAGAAGAAGAAGAAGAAAAGAAAAGGAAGGAAAGAAAAACAGAACACCCAAGGTGCTGTAGCCAGGTGGGCGTTACAAAAGGCTGTGTCCTGGGATTCTCGGAGACCGTTGGAGGGAGGAGCCAGTGCAGCCAGTGCGTTCCTGAGCGAGCTGAGCTGGAGCAGCGGAAGCAGAGCCCACCCAGCCAGAATCCCAGGCTCCCACAGACAAAAGCCGTCCAGAGGCGACACTCCCGCGGGGCAGGAGCTGAAGGTGAAATATCTGACTGGGAATACTGGGGGAGGGGGGCCTCTAATCTTAGCGACTGTCACCACCTTTACTTTTCCAACAGTTTTTGCTTATTCAAGGATTTAGTTGTCAGGGTTTGTCCTGAATTTCTGGCCATAGATACCATCTAAGAAGTCACAGGGAGCACACCGGCAGAGTTGGCTGCAGGATGGAAACAAGAAAACTGCCGGCAGCTAAGACGGGCCAGGAGATCACGAGTTTTACTCCATAGTTGGCGATCTATTATTTTCACATGTAACATGTACATGCGTGTAGGTGTATGTACATGTATGTATGCAGCAGGTCATGTTTTTATAATTGGTAAAAAAAAAAATTGAACATGATGAAGCAATTCTCCACTATAAATTGTAATTACAAGAGGATCCAGAATATTCCAAGACCTACGTCATCTCTCCAGGAATAAATGGAGCCCCTCTCCGTGGACGAGCCGGTGGCGGAGCTCTGCGCGGCCGAGCCAGACCAGGAGGTGTGGCCTCCCGTGGGTGTGCGGCTTCCGCTGGAGGAAAACGATGGCGGGGACTCGCTGCAGGAATGAACACAGGCAAAGAAATCACAGTTTCTGGAAGGGCTCGGGCTGCTCAAGTGGCCTCACTTCTCTGAGGCTGCTTGCTCGTTCTTTCATTAAATATATTTGTTAATTTCACAGTATACCAATTTCAAAATATTTTTACTGTATGACGTTTACACTAGGCTAACAATAAAACTGCATTTCACTTTTAGAAATGTGTCTAATCACTGATTTTGCTTCCCACATTGGTTACGGGCATCTTGTGGTTTTGCAATCTGAGGCAATGAACAAGATGAATTCTTACCAGGTGTATTTATCAATGGCTGTCTGCACATTTCTTGTAAAATGAGTAGGTAAAGGATCTTTGCCTCTCACAGAAAAACTGGGCCTTCTACATCCTTCTGACAGTCCTCTTCTGGAAATAAAATAAAACGTGAAAAGTCTCCCTAATGTAATAATATAGTTTTATTCATTAATACTTTTACAATTTCCTTTTTGTATACAGTTCCTCTTCTTCTGCCACATCCCTCCAAACCCACCTGTGCATAAGTTTGTGCACATGCACACACACACACGCATGCACACACACACACCCCACATCCTCAAGAAACTGAAGCTTGGGACCTTGTCATTTTTATTTTTCTTTTCTTTCTTTCTTTTTTTTTTTCCTAAGACAGAGTCTCGCCCTGTTGCCCAGGCTGGAGTGCAGTGGCATGATCTCAGGTCACTGCAACCTCCACCTCTTGGGTTCAAGCTATTCTCCTGCCTCAGCCTCCTGAGTAGCTGGGATTACAGGTGCCCACTACCATGACCGGCTAATTTTTCTTTGTTTGTTTAGTAGAGATGGGGTTTCACCATGTTGGCCAGGCTGGTCTCAAACTCCTGACTTTGTGATCTGCCCGCCTTGACTTCCCAAAGTGCTGGGATTACAGGCTTTAGCCACTGTGCCTGGTCCGTTTTTTATTTTTCTTAAAATCAAGGTTTCCATTAACCTACATGCACCTTTATGTGAACTAAAAACAACATCAACTTTTTGTGACTTAGCCAGAGAAGTGAAAGTTGCCCTCAAACAGTTCACAGTATTTCAGGAATTTCAGGTCCCAATTGTCCCTTGACCAGTTTCCTTATACTTGCAAAACCCAACAAGCCCTCCAGTAAAAAAATTATTAATCCCATGTTAACTAAGAAACAACAAATTCTTTCAACTCACCTAGAAGCCTCACAGACATCTAACTCGCTTTAATTTAGCATTGCTGTTTGTGATTTCTAAATAAAAGGTATTTCTTCTGTTTTAGTTCTCCATTTAACATCTAGATGTTAAATAAACTATTAAGCCTAACTGGTGTAGCACAGTTCCTGTTAATCATTGAAATGTCCTTTCAATGAACCGCTTAAAACATTTACTTCCTCTAGTCAAAATATCTTCCTAATGTTTAATAATCAACAACTTCTGTTCTTTAATAGAAATCTTATTTTCCCTTACAAATAAAACATATATTAACATATGATATGGTAATGAATTAGGAAAAACTTCAACTTTCAATATTTCTAATAAGGACACCATTCGAGCATACATTTTTTAAAAGTTTGCTTTTGCTTTCAATTATAATGCTACCTAACTGATCTCCACTCACTGCAACCTCTACCTCCTGGGTTCATGCAATTCTCCCGCCTCAGCTTCCTGAGTAGCTGGGATTATAGGTGCCTGTCACCACACCCAGCTAATTTTTGTATTTTTAGTAGAGACTGGGTTTCGCCATGTTGGTCAGTCTGGTCTCAAACTCCTAATCTCCATCCGCCTCGGCCTCCCAAAGTACTGGGATTACAGGCGTGAGCCACCACACCCAGCCAACAAAGGGAAATTTATAAAACAAATTTATTACAATGTGCAGATTAACAAGAACCTCTGCCTTCCACAGATGTGCCTTGTGCAAGAGAGAATAATAGAATGCTATGATGTTTTTTCTTCTCCTTATTGCTTATATATCTTAAGTACAACCAGGTAACTCTGGGAATAAAGGTGTGAAAGAAAGGGCACCAGAGAAAAGAATACAGAACAAGCTTAATACTGATGAACCGTTTTACCTTTAGCCCTCTTCAGCTGCTTTCAAGCCATTATTTCTTGTTTACATGTGACTCAGTAACCTTATAGGGAGACATACTGATACTAATAACATAAAATAACAACCAACTAAAAATTACATCAAATAGATTTGTTTGGAACACTAAGAAAAACATATTGATGATATATGAGTTAACATATGATTGAGAAAGAATTTTAAAATTCTGCATGATGAATGAACTAAAACATTGTTCTTTTGTGATACACATCTATAGAATAATCATAGGGGATTCAAATTTGCTCTGCCACTGAGGCTTCGAACAAGTCACTTTTCCTCTCCTGAACGCAGTGTCCACATCTGTAGACAAAGTATATGAAGTATTTAATCAGTGCTAGATAAAGCAGGTTTACCTGCTCACTGCTATTGTTTTATTATTATTATTATTAGTATTTCACGCAGAGTCTTGCTGTGCTGCCCAGGCTAGAGTGCAGTGGCAGGATCATGGCTCACTGTAATCTCAACCACCAGGCCTCAAGTTAGCCTCCCACCTTCAGCCTCCCCAGTAGCTGGGACTACAGGTGTCTACCACCACGTTTGGCTTTGTAATGTTTTGTAGAGATGGGATCTCGCTATATTGCCCAGTCCGATCTTGAACTCCTGGGCTCAAGTGACTCCTGCCTCGGCCTCCAAAGCTGCTGGGACTGCAGGCATGAGCCACCGCACCTGGCCTCTCACTGCTGCCATCATCATCACATGCTACTCTGTGAAGATGCCGTTTTCTTGTTTCTTTGGACCTCCCATAACATTTTGTGTTATATAGCTCTTTTCACATTTTAACTTTTTGTTGTGACCTTGACACCTTATTTATCTTTTAATCTAAGCACCTGAAATCACGCTTATCACACAAAAGATGCCCTCTGTTGAAAGAATCAACAGGCAGAGATGAAATTAGCAACTCAAATACAGAATTCATTTTCACTATAGAATTACTCTGAAGATTTATGCCTGAAACATAGGATTACATTGTGATTGGATAAGAAAATGCTCCCCAGATTCAAGACATTATTGGATAATTTTTTACTGGTTAAAAACTCACAGCTCTTCTTTGGGGAGTCGATGTTTCTCCCAGGGGTTTTCACCTCCAAACGGAGGGTCTGCTCTGCTCAAGACCCCCTTTCCTGCTTCTAGCTTCTCCTCCGCCTTTTGTGTAATGTCAGAGCTCAATTCAGAACGGGACGCATGCCAGTTTGTCTTGTTTTCAATGAATAATGTCTTCCTCTAGGAAATTCACTCTTTTTCAGGGGAAAGGGTGGAATGTCTTTTCAAATTAAGAAGAAAATTATATACAAAACAGAGGAACTCAGGTCACTTCTCAATACACCATATCCTTTCCAGGACCAGGCTTCCCACTGTCTTGGATGCAGAGCTGAGGCCAGGCCGTCTTGGGATGCAGGGGAAGGGGGAATGGGGAGCTGGGTAGCAGCCACACCAATTATTATTAACTGGATGCCTTAAAACTCCCCTACTTCCGGCCGGGCGCATGGCTCACGCCTGTAATTCCAGCACTTTGGGAGGCCGAGGCAGGCGGATCACCTGAGGTCGGGAGTTCAAGACGAGCCTGACCAACATGGAGAAACCCCATCTCTACTAAAAATATAAAAATTAGCCAGGCATGGTGGTGCATGCCTGTAACCCAGCTATTTGGGAGACTGAGGCAGGAGAATCGCTTAAACCCGGGAGGCAGAGGTTGTGGTGAGCCGAGATTGCGCCTGTGCACTCCAGCCTGGGCAACAAGAGTGAGATTCTGTCTCAAAAACAAAACAAAACAAAACAAAACAAAAAACCCTCCCCTGTTTGCACACCATTTCTCCATCGTTTTTCTTCTCTGCCCTTTCCCCTCTGCATCTCCTTTTGAGCAATTTTTTGAGCTGCAGAGTTCGGTGTAATAACATACAAAATTGACCACACAATTCACACAAAAAAACTGGGTGAACAGGAAATCAAGCCTGTATCATTGTGACTAACCCCGAGCACAAGGAAGGTAGGGATGGAGTTTCTTCCGGGACCCAGGCCACCAACCTGCATGTCTCTCCAGGACCACAAGTTACTAATGTCATGAATTAAGAGCAAAGCCTAGAAAATCCCTTTCTTTTCTTTTTCTTTCACATTTTCTTTTAGTCTTTGGTTTCTCTGTTTTCTAACCAAGAATTGTACCGATCCTCCAGGCATAATGTTGAACCTCTTTAATCGCCATGCAAATTATGGACTAGTATATATCCTACACAAAGAAGGTGTATACAACTTACCAGATGCGTCCTACAAGTGTTTGAAAACTTGAATGTGGGGGCATGTCTACGAAGCTTCTATTAACTAAAACATAGACATGCAGGTTCTACACTAGTTCCCGTCCATGCTCTGTAAACACAGCGAGGCTGCTCGTGGGGACGGGACCCAGGGCTTCGCAGGGTGGACCGAAGCCCAGACACTAAACTATATTGCACTCATTTGTTGGTGGATGGAGGTTAAGTGGGAGTTCCAATCTCCATGACTCCATTCCCGCTGTCGGGGAAAGGGTTACTTTTTTAGGTTGCTTCTTGACAGTCCACAAAGCCCCGCCACGCTGCTCTGCAGAAATTCTAACGTCAAACACTCACAGCAGCTTTCAAAATTTTCTATTCCTAGTTGACATAAGCACTGTACTCTAAAGTGCAGGCTGGTTTTCTGGACAGGGTGGCACACAGGGGCACTCCAGGGTGGCCATGAGAAGCCGCTCCTCACAGGCAACACTCACACCCCCCTGACCCGAGGCCAGCAGGTCCCGGGCGCGGCCGCGGCGACGGAGGAGTCCCTTTGGCGTAAGCCATGCCGGGCAGGCCGGAGGATCCCCAGGCGCCTGCAGGGAAGTCCGGGCCAGACGCAGCCGGCCCCGGGCAGGACACCGCGCACATCGCCCGCGGAGCGGCCAGAAGGCGAGCCCCGCTGCAGATGAGACTCACCCGATCACGATCAGCCCCAGGCCTGTGCTCGCGGAACCCGCGCCGGGCCCCGCGCTAGGCTCGGGCACAGTCAGGCAGAGGCACCGCGCGCGGGCCCCACGCGGACAGCCGGTCACGCTCGCTCGCGGCCCCCGCAACCCCCGGGCCGGGACTCCCCGCCCGCCGGAGCCCGCGCCCACCGCGCCGCTGGCCCAGCTCAGGCGGCCCGGGCGCGCCCGGGGTCCGCGAGGCTTGCGCGCCCCTTCCCTCTCCAGATCCTCCCCACGCCCGCTCCCAGCGCCGTCTCCGCCTCCGCCCTGCGCTGCGCGCTCGCGCTCGCCGGCCCGGCCCCCACCCGCTAATCCAGGCCGCGCCCGCCCACCCCGGCTCCCCGCGGGGCGCGCCTTCCAAGCTCCCTGCCCGGCGGGTTTCCCAACCCAGGGCCACCCACCAGCGCACGGCCCGGCCTCCCTAAGCCTTCCGGGATCTCTGGGGCCGGGGCCATGCAGACAGGTGCTGGCTGCCCTTCCCTCTTCCAAACCGGATTTCACCCACTTCAGAAGGAAAGAAGAGCCACAGGACCATCAAAGGGTGCGGACGCCGGGCTGGGGTGGGGAGTGGGCGATTGAGTTTTAAAAAGTGAAGCCTGGACACTTTGTAGGGACATGGATGAAGCTGGAAACCATCATTCTCAGCAAACTGACACAAGAACAAGAAACCAAACACTGCATGTTCTCACTCATAGGTGGTTGTTGAACAATAAGAACACATGGACATGGGGGGGGGAGCATCAC
>CAUYQU010057774.1:0-10087 GCA_963574635.1 Cheracebus regulus
GCTGGGTCAAATTGTATTTCTACTCCAGATCCTTGAGGAATGGCCACACTGTCTTCCACAATGGTTGAACTAATTTACACTCCCACCAACAGTGTAAAAGTGTTCCTGTTTCTCCACATCCTCTCCAGCATCTGTTGTCTCTAGATTTTTTAATGATAGCCATTCTAACTGGCGTGAGATGGTATCACAACGTAGTTTTGATTTGCATCTCTAATGACCAGTGATGATGAACATTTTTTCATGTTTTTTGGCCTCAACTATGTCTTCTTTTGTAAAGTGTCTGTTCATATCCTTTGCCCACTTTTGAATGGGTTTGTTTTTTTCTTGTAAATCTGTTTTAGTTCTTTGTAGATTCTAGATATTAGCCTGAAAAGGGCCAACTTTGATTCACAAAACACTCTAGACAATTTTAGAAGCTTGCCTCTTATTAATTGCCTCATTTCTTATTTGTCCCTTATTATTCCATTGTTCATAGTATTCTAAGGTAGTATTTAACCTAAACCTTCCTGTTTCAACTAAATTTAATTTCTTGTCTAATATACACAAAAGAAAGAAAAGCCACTGGTGTTTGTCTTGTAGTGAGAAATGAGGAAGGAAAGAAGAAGGGTATTAAGACTAGAAGACAAAACTGAAAAGACCAGAGACATGCTGTCTGCATGTCCTGGCCCCAGACATGAAGATCCACACAGGAGGGAGAGCAGAGAAAAGCAAGGAGTCTGGATGGCACAGGGAACCACAATCATGCTAGCTTCTGTCACACTACCTGGACACTGGCTGGGTCTGTCAGTACTTTAGGTCAGGAGGCAGACTCTCACCCAGGAAATTGTCTCAATTATGCAGTCAGCTCATTCCCAAACAACATATTATTCTTCTGTAGCTGCAAAACTCCTCATATCTATTTTGGCATCTATCTGAGGGCTCTTTATCTCTCAGGATTTCAAAGGTGTCCTCAAATCATGAAAATCTGGTGGTTAATATATTCTAATCCCAGCTTAGAAGTAGATTGCTCATTTACTCAACAAATGCTTATAAAATTCCTGCCATGATGGACCTGGTACTGTTACAGCGACTGGGAATGCAAAGGTAGTGAAGGCAGCATGTCCTCTTTCTACGTGTGTGCTGGGACGGATGCTGTAGGGAAGACTGACACGTAAAGCAGTGCAATTGTCAGGTAGATACGCATGAAGATAAGGGCCGCGCACTGTAATGAAAGAACACAGGAAGGGCACTTGACTCACCAGGGCTTGCCAGAGAAGACTTCCCAGAGTAAGAGACATTTTAGGGAGACCTGAAAGGTGTATAGGTATTAGTCGGGTGAAGGAAGAAGGTAAAAAGACTATCAGACAGTGGTAACACCGTATGGAAAGGTCCAAAGGTGAAAGAAACTCCAGTGTGGCTGGAGAATGGAGTACATGTACATGTTTGTGTGTGTGTGTGTGTGTGTGTGTGTGTACACACATGCACATAAGTGAATGTGATGGAGGCGGGAAGGAGGAAGCAGGAAATATATCAGATATAAACCATTGCCAACCCAGTAGCCAATCTCCTACTTCTTCCCAGATAAACACACAGTGGAGATTTCTTAACCTCAGGAAAGGAAGCCTCTACCCAGCCTACAGAATAAATCATGATGGCCTAACCAGTCTTAGAAATCTCATTGCTCTGTTAGCAAGCATATGAAAAGAACAGCCTTCTTTTGAGAGGGCCACAGGGAACTGTTAGCCTCTGAGGAGAACTGGACTTCAACTGAAGTCAGAGGTGAAAGAGTAGTAAGTTAAAGATGGAGAGGAGTTTATAAATCACAGGACAGATTCCATGAAAAGTTTGGATGGGAAGGCAACAGTGGGAAATGGAGTCAAAGACGCAGAACACAGAGACGTGAGTGAAGGTGCAGGTAGCAGGAACGGATTCTACTGGGTGGTGAGGAAGGAAAAATGGACACGAGGCAAAATAGCCAATTGGGATCCTTCTAGCTGAAAGTAAGAGAATGCTCCTTGAATCAGTATAATATGGAAAAGAAGGATTTGGTAGAAGGTTACAGTGGTCTGTCACAGACCCCGAGGGCAAGAATGCAGCTGGATCTGTGGAAGAAGCTAGAAGCAAAAACGGTTCCCACGCCTTTGCTTTTCTCCACCCATTTGCTTCCTTCCTATGTCTACATGCAACTCATTTTTTTCCTTTTTCATCCACAGTGTAAACAGAGATCCCAAGTTTACATGTTCCGTTTCCAACCAAATGACCAATCAACTTGCTAACTCTCAGACGCAATTCCAAAACCTCAGAAGGAAAAATCTGATTGTCACAGCTTGGGCAGGAATCCATTCCCATTCCCGTCAACCAGAAAGGTGGAGTCACATGGTACAAACGTGACAGCTAGCAGTGAACTGCTATGAGCAGGACTGCTGTCCCCAGTTATGACCCAGGAGGTCATAAGTCCAATGCTTAATTAATCCTCCCAAGTGCTTTTTGGATACAGGGAATTGGCAATGGTGGGGGCCTTCTCTGATCTCTCGGGGATTAACTTACTCCTGGGTAGGTTATCTCGCTGAGTCATTTCAGAGGTTTTTCTATATGATCTGTACTGTGATCCAGAATGAATCAGGCAGGTCAAGGGAGAGACTTAACTTCCAAGTTAATAGCTTCTAAGGGAGTGACAAGGCGTACAGTAGCTACGTGACCCTGCAGTAGGGATGGTGAAGTTCCCCCTCTTTCCTCCAAGCAGTGACTGCCCTCTGCTCTCCAGGTTACACTGTGCTGCAGTTTCTCAACCTTTTGTGAACATCAGAATCAATTGGAAAGCTTGTTAATGTTCACATTACCGGGCCCAATCTTTAGTGATTATAATTTAGTGGTTTGGGACAATACCTGGTAATCTGCATTTTAAAGAAGCACCCCAGGTGATTCTGATGCATAACGTGCTTGAACTACACTTCGAGAAATCTGACACTACAGGCTTGATAACTTCAGGGCCCTAATGATGCAGCTAGCTAAAAGTCACTCCGTTTAGCTATATATAACACATGTGATATGCCTACATATATCAAATTATTCCATTCTTGAACTCAAATTTGCACTAAATACAGAAGCATATCTTTTTTGGCATCATGTTTTGTTTATATGTATCAGTCTCACTCCCAGTGTTGAAATTGCCATTTCTTCCATTTTTGATGGATGCTTCTGAGTATATTTACTCAGCAACTCTTTTCCTTTGGACACTCATTCATATGATGATATTACTGTTTACATCACTTGGATAACATGCTTGTGGAGTAAGGATAAGGAATGTTTTGCTTTGTGACCTAAGTTATTTCTACTCCTTTTTAGTTACAAACAGAGTTTTAAAAGCATGCAACAAATAAAAATGTTAGGTAGAGTTAAAAAACCGAGAATCAGGTGTCCCCAGTAACTTGTTTACTCTAAAAATTATTATTTGTTTCTGGTATCCCAAAATGCTAGAGGTGTCAGAGAATTTAGAATTCATTATTTAATTCATAATTTGGTTGGCCACAATTACATGAACTACTGTTTATTAAGTACCTACTATGTGCATGGTATTTTAGGTGCTTTGCATGCATTGTTTCATATAATCCTCACAATAACAACAGAGGGAAGGAACAGTATTTCTCATGGAACCAGGATTTTAAAAGCATCTCAATAGGCTTGATAAATGAGGATAATCAATTAAGAAGGACAAATATAAAGCCATTTACCTGGTTTCTAAACCCAGCTGCACAAGTCTGGAATGAGTAAGACTGGACTGCACAGTGGTTTACAGGAGACAACATGAGTGCTTCGGTTGACTGTTAGTTATACTGGTGTCAGAGGCAGCATTGGCAGCAAAGTTAGGTGTTCACAAGCATATGAGCAGAAGCCTCGTCCAGCTTTGCTCTGTGCTGGTTTTGCCTCACTGTTGTGTGGGGTTCATTCCAGGCTCTGCATGTCATGAGAAATTTTGGCCAATCAGACCCCTAGAGGAGAGATGGAGGATCTTGAAGGACATTTATTTGAAGAACATATAAAAGAATAGAGAATATTAGATCCCAAATAACGTAAAAGCTGCTTCAAATACTTGAACGGCTGTAAGATGGACTCGTGAAGAAGTGTGTGTGGCTCTGAGAGCAGCAAAAGGTACTATGAGTAGACATCACGGGAAAGCAAATTTCCTTCCTTCCCCCCTCCCGCTCCCCCCCCACCACTCTTTCACATAGTGTTACCGTGTTGCTCCAGCTGATCTCAAACTCCTGGCCTCAAGCATCCCAACTCAGCTTCCTGAGTAGCTGGGATTAGAGACTTGAGCTATTACACCAGGCTGACCAAAGTCTTCACACAGTACACATACCAGGTGTCGCTGTCGGACCATGGGGTGGACCGCTGTGGGAGGCCGCCAGCTCCTATCACTGGAGGCACCATGGGGAGGCGGAACGCCCTTTACCCTGGAGGTTTGGGATGAAATACATTCCTGGATATGGGACAGTGTCTTATGATTAGTTCCTTTCCCAATTTGAGAATCTGTTATTCTGGTGAAACAAACAGATATTAGAAAACTACTGTGCAAAAGATCCTATATCGACACTTTGAAAGATTGAAAAAAAAAAGGAATAAGGCATAATTCTTGCCTTCAAATGACTTGCCAGCTAGTAGATAAACAGGCTAAAAAATAAATACAAAACCAGGAATGGTGGTTTAAAACTGTAATCCCAGCATTTTGAGAGTCTGAGGCTAGAAGATCACTTGAGCCCAAGAGTTAAAGATCAGCCTGGGCAACATGGCAAGACGCTAACTCTATTTTATGTGTGCATGTGTGTGCGTGTGTGTGTGTGTGTGTGTGTGTGTGTGTGTGTGTGTGTGTGGTGGCACACACCTGTAGCCCCAGCAACCTGGGAGGCTGAGGTGGGAGACTATCTTGAGCCCAAGAGTTCAAGGCTGCGGTGAGCTGTGATTGTGCTACTGCACTCCAGCCTGGGTGACAGAAAATAGTTTTTAAAATATCAAGACAAACTGAGCATAGACTATGTAACAGGCACTTTGTCTCTACTAATAAATCATAAAATTTACCGTCATAACTCTGTGATTTGGAGATTACTGCTCGAATAATAAGAGGTTTTGCTTTCCATCACACTTCAGTTTCACAAAACTTCTGTTCATTCTGTGGCAAAGTGTTTAAACAGAAACTTTTGTGAATGTAGTTCTTTATAATCGGAGGTGTATTTATGTTTCACAAGTGTGCATGATCCACACATATTTCAGGTTCTTCTTTGCCGATACCAAGCTCTGGTCACCTCTTCCGTCCTTTTCTCTGCTGCCACTCCCAGGCTGCTGAGAGTTTCTGTGAATGATCACAAAGCCGTGCTCCCGGGGTCCACTCTGATACACGCAGTCTTTCCCAGGCTGGATTCTCACTGCTGTTCAGGCAGTCACTTTACTCGTCTCTTGCTGAGTTGCTGATGCATGTCTCAAAGTATCTATCCCAATTTTTCCATGTTCCTTAAGACTCCCTCAACCTCACTCCTTCTCCAGGAACACTTCATCCTTAGCATGTGGTCATTCCACCAGAATAGAGCTCCCCCGTTCCTTCAAATGGATGCTCCCCTGACTTCACTCCAGGGAGACTCAGTCACCATAGCAACCACTGCTGGCTTTGATTCATTTCCTCAGAAACCCCAACTGGCAGAGATGGCTGAATCGGGGAATTTTTGAAGGAAAATTTTGGGAGCTCTTGATACTGAGGGCTGAAATCTCAAAGGCAGCTTTAAATTTAAATAACTGGAAAATAACAGACCCATAAGTACAACGGAGAAGCCAAGGGTGGGTCTAGAAACAGCAGTTTCTTGTCCTGCTAATTTCTTTGAGGGAACTCATAGGTTCTATGAAAACAAAGAGGTGGGGATCAGCTGGAGTTTGAGATCCTGATATCAGAAGACATCATTATGTCTTGTTTCATTGCTTCCAATCTATGTTGGAGGTACAGACTTTAAAAGAAGAAAACGAATATCTAAAACAGTTTTTCCTTTAATTTTAATTTCAAAACTGATTTATGGAGTTAGGAGGGTAAAGTGTGATACTGTAAGTCTATTTAGCAAACATTTGTTGCTGTTCTCTTTGTGTTGCTCTTCCCATTGTGCTAGAATATGGAAAAGAATGAATACAATATACAATCTGTCCTAGTGGGAGATACGTACACACTAAGAGAAATGGAAAAGTTTACAATGAGACCGATGTCAGCTCTTCCAGAGACGTTTCTACCACAAAGCACAGGCATTTGCAAGTCTACATGGGAACTCCACGCATTTGCGGAATGCTGCTTCATAAAGAAACCACTCAGCCTTTATAGCACATCCAAGTTACCAAAGCGTTTGACTCCGTTCACCGTAAGGCAACAAGCTCTCCTTTAAAAGACTCATCCTTCACAGTTCCTGGGCATTTGGATTTTCTCTTTCCTTCATCACCCTTAAACTTAATTACATAGCAGCTGAAAAAGAAGACCACTTTTGACCAAAATTTGACAATAAAAATTTGAGACTATACAACAAATAACCATAAGAAAATGTGGTCGCTCTGTAATACACAAAAGAATAAAGACAGTGGGAAACACAGGAAAAGGGGCAATTTATTTTGTTCTAGGAACTTGGGCAAAGCTTCACAAAAGAGAAAATGTTTCAGCTGTAGTTTATCTTCCTCCTTTATTCCTAAGTGATAAATTATATTCTCCTTTTTGGGAAATTAAAAAATACATTTTTTTAATTATAAGAGAAATAGATATTTACAGAAATTAGAAATGCACCATAAGAGTTTGGATTCCAGCCCTTGGCTCTTCACAGGTGAGTAACCATGAAGCTTCTAAGGACACTCCATAATCTTGAGTACAGGGATTTTAGAAGTCAAGTGACGAAGACAGCATTTGTTATATAATCAGGCCTTTAAAAACAAAACGCTGTAAACTACACTAAATGGGAATGGGCACGTGAGAAGAGAGAGAAACTGTCTAGAAAGCTAATTCCTTTTCAACTCTTGCCAGCCTCAATCTAGACGTGCCAGAAGATCTTTGCTAGGTTATGGATTTTAGGTGTTTTTATTAAGGACTATCTGGAATAGACCCTCATTCCTCCTCTACTCCAGAAGGCAATAGTCACTGAATCACTCTTCATATCCCTTAAGCTTGCATGATTTAATTTCTTCTTCCCATTAAATTAGAATTAAAAAAATCTCTTATTAGTTTCCTCCAAGGGTCTTGGAAAGATAAAGGAAACTGTCAAGCCTTAAGAGTGTCATAAACCTTGGGGACACACATGGCACTCAAATACTAGAGATGATATCTAATGATATCATTTTCAAAAATGTCTTTCATTATTTTGCCATGTCCTGAAATCCCATAAAAGCATAACAGAAATGAGTATGGGATTTTACTAAATTAAAATTTGCAAAGAAGGAGGAAAAGGGATGATAATGTCATTGATTTTCATTATTGTTCATTGCAAATTCCACGAAAAAGTAAAATATTAGTCAAGATGCAAAATTAGATAACTCCGTCATCAAGAAGGCAAAGCAAGGTGCTTAAAATGTAACAAGACTGATGGAAGAAGAAAGAACATCATCAATCAAAATCTCAAGTTTTACACTGGCAGCACTTTCTGTGCTATTTCCCAAGTTTTTCTAGGGCTCCACCTATTATACTTGGAATCACTGACATTGCTGAAAGTGTTTTAAAGGCATTAATTATCTAACTTACTGGGTTAATGACGTATGGTGCTCATCTCAGGAGAATAGCAAAGGGATAGTTATTAGGGACCCTTTGGTGACAGAAAACCAAGTGACAAAAAAGCGATTTGTCCTAAAACATCTAAAAGGCAGGTTGGAAATAACAGCTAGACTCAAGTTTGGTTCAGCCCAAATTAAAAAAAAAAACAAACAAACCACCTCATCCACTGACACCAAAATATGTTCACCTACAAAATGATTTTTTTTTTCTGGCATGATTTTTTTTTTCCTTTGTTCAGCCTCAGAGATAATACTAATGATTACCGGCGATGGTAGTGAAAGCCAAGCTTAATCACCATAATTGACAATTAAGTTGGATAACAACACAGAGACAGGTGATTTCACACAAGGCTAATGAAAATGGGCTATTAAAATCCACACACGTTTGGCAGCAATTATGAGCTCCTGGAGCCATTTGCTTTGAAATGTGCACATTTCACAGGTGGCTGCCTGCCAACGAGACACCTTTGAGCAGGACCGAGAAAGCAAGAGGAAAAGACGGAGTTGCCGGAGATTTTCTTCAGTGCCTTCGCTTTTCAGTGGCTTGCTGGAGCTTTACTTCACAAGCCAGATGTTTTAAAGCCAAAGAAGCAAAGTTCACAGCTGTAGAGATTGACAGACACCCCGTTTTCCTGCAGAGCCACGATGGAATTGGCAGAGGACAGGCGAGTGGGTACTAGCGCATGCAGAAGGACAAAGTAGAGAGGATCCCATGGGATAAGTGCTGGACCCTGTAAGAAAGGCCTGGAGCCTGGATTTCTTGTCTAGAGTACATAGAAGATACTTCGCAGTCTTCACAAAATGTAAAATGGAAGTAATGATCCCTGTTTCCCACATATGATGGTATGGTTAAGTGAGTTCAGTTCCTTGAAGGGCCCTTGGATTCCGAGGCTGAGGTTACTTTGCTGCAGTTTCATGCATATCCTAGGTGCCTGCTGTTGCTCTCATATCAGAATGCCACCGTTTTGCTCAAAGCCCCTCTCCTTTAAGCTCTTCGCTGTCTGGATACACCAGTTAGTAGGGAAGTTAGTCAACTTTTTTTAAAGACAGGAAACCAAATAACAAAGAGTGGTGACGACTTGCCTGAAAGAAGTCTGGGAATCACATCTGCATTCAAATACAAGAGTTGAATCTTGCGTTTTAGCCACTCTGAGAATCTGTCTTTTAATTGGCACATTTAGACCATCCTCGTTTAAAGTGATTATTGATGTTGTTGAATCAATATTTACTGTTTCTGTTTTCTATTCATTGTTCTTTTTAAAAATCTCTTTTTCTACATTTTCTGGTTTTATATGATTCCATTTTATCTCTTCTTTTAGTGTATCAATTACATGTTCCTTTCCATTTTTTAAGTAGTTGCTCTATGGTTTGCTATATACATCTACAGTTAATATTTCTTCCTCTTCATGTGTAGTGGAAGTACCCTGTAACAGAATATTTACAATTCTTCCCTCTCATCTCTTACATTACTGTCATTCATTTTACTTGTCCATATGAATATAATCACCCAATGCATTGTTAACTGTTACTACATTAAACAATTATCTTTTCAATCAATTAAGAATAAGAAAAACAAAACATTTATTTTACTTTTATTTCTTCATTCCCTGACACTTTTCTTTTCTTTATTTGGATCCAATTTCTGACCTAGATCATTTTCTGCTCCACGAAGAACACCTTTAGTTTTTCTTACAGGGCAGGTCTGCCAACAATGACTTCTCTCAATTTTTGTTTCTGTGAAAAAGTCTTTAGTTCTCCTTCAGTTTTGAAGAATAAATTCACTGGATATAAAATTCTAGGTTAGTAGGTTTGTTTCTCTCAGCACTTCAAATACTTCATTCGCTTCCTGCTTGTGTGGTTTCTGATGAGAAGTTGTCTGTCATACTTTTTCTTGTTTCTCTATAAGTAAGTTGTTTTTTCCTCTGGCTTTTTTTTTCTCTACAAAATGAATTTATTGTTTTCCAGTAGGTAATGCATTTTTTTTTTTTAGGAAAAAAGAAGAAGAAAGAAAAAGTGGGAGAGAGAACAGAATTCTTGCTCTATTGCCCAGGCTGGAATGCAATCTTAAAAAGGTATGAAAAACCTCTTTTATGCCATCAATTATACTTAACAACAGAGACAGAAAGGAATACAGGAAGAAAATAACAAACAGTCAACCAATATTTCATTTAGGTCTATGAGATACTATGTAAATACTAAAGAATAATTCACTTTCTGTTATATAGTCACTAACTTTGATTTCTTTCTTAATTTCAATTTCATATGTAAGCTTCACCCAAGACTTAAGTTCTGCACCAGGTTCTGATAGTACTGAAGTTGCTTTCTCTTTTTT
>CAUYQU010057776.1:0-14152 GCA_963574635.1 Cheracebus regulus
AACAGGCTCGCAGAGGTGGGTCTTGCCCTAGGTCAAACTTTGAGGGGCCTCTTGTTTGTTTTGGTTTGGTTTTTAAGAAGGAGTCTCGCTCTGTAGCCCAGGCTGGAGTGCAGTGGCATGATCTTGGCTCACTACAACCTCTGCCTCCTGGGTTCAAACAGTTCTCCTGCCTCAGCCTCCTGAGTAGCTGGGACTACAGGTGCATGCCACCACACCCAGCTAATTTATGTATTTTTAGTAGAGACTGGGGTTTCACCATGTTGGCCAGGCTGGTCTCGAACTCATGACCTCAAGTGATCTGCGTGTTTCCCAAAGTGTTGGGATTACAGGCATGAGCCACCGTGCCCAGCCACAAGGGGCCAGCTTCCCAGGCTCTTAGGCATCAATGTGCAGCCTAAGAGTCAGGGCAAAGCACCCCCACTTTTGGTCCTCTTGGGGGCAGCAGTGCTTGGGCCCGTTGTATCTAATAAGGCCACTTTATCAGAGGACAGGGACCCCACTATGCAGGGAGGCTGCTTCTGTTGGGTCCTAATTCCTGGGCCTTCTACTGCCCTCACCCCATCCCATCAGTTTCCAGACAACCTAAGGGAGCCAGCCCCACAGCACTCGCATTGACTCCCTGAAACCTTCTCGTATGCCCCTGCACCTGGGCTTCCAGATCACCTTCCCCACCCACTGGCTTCCTCCAGGATTTCAATGACTGTGGCTTCACTTGTTTAATAGGAAAGAAATGCAGTTGGGCAATCTGCCCTCAAGGTTTTACTCCTACCTAGAAACAAACCTAGGGCAGTAGCTGGAAAAACTGGGGTATTTAGCCTGCCCTAGAGAATACCAGAGCCAAGAAGCCCATGTCCTGGGAGGACTGTGTGGGGAAGCAGTTTAAAGCTGGGGGTTAGAGGTCAGGTGCAGTGGCTCATGCCTGTAATCCAGCACTTTGGGAGGCCGAAGTGGGTGGATCATGAGGTCAAGAGATCTAGACCATCCTGGCCAACATGGTGAAACCCCATCTCTACTAAAATTACGAAAATTAGCCAGGTGTGGTGGGCTTGCACCTATAGTCCCAGCTACTCGGGAGGCTGAGGCAAGAGAATCGCTTGAACTCGGGAGGCAGAGCTGCAGTGAGCTGAGATCGCACCACTGCACTCCAGCATTACGACAGAGCAAGACTCCATCTCAAAAAAAAAAAAAAAAAAAGAAGCTGGGGGTTAGGAGAACAGGTCCTGAAGTCAGCCTAAAAGTAACCCCTCCTCTTCTTTAACCAACTGAGTGACTTTCAAAAGACACACCACCTCTCAGAGACCGTTCCCTTGCCTGGAAAATGGAATAATAAATAGAGCATAAATTGTTAAGTTGTTGTGATCATGAGAGCTTACCTTTTTTGAGCATTTGTTACCAAATCAAACTTGGGCCCACCTGCCAGGCACAGCAAAGCCCAACACTGCCATCAGGATTTGCAGCATGGGAAAGTGAGGCTTCACTGCAGGATGCCAAGCAAGGAGAATGGGGCAGCTCACTCTTGAGGCCTGATGGCTCATAGAAAAGGGCTTCTAAAGGTGAGGAGGCAGGTATATGACTCTACAGGCAAAGTCATCAGTCAGTCCATGAAGGCTATACATTGGTTTGACCTAAAAAGGCTGGACACTTTGAAGGCGGAGAGGAAGGGTAGGTGGATTCAAAGACATTCTGATTTGTGATTGGCTGAGGAGGCTAAAAATTTGGGAGTCAGTAGAAAGGAATGTGGAGCTCTAGCATGTGGGTGTGACTTCCTCCATGACCTTCAAGAAGAACTTTAGAACAAAGAATGGTGCTCAGAGTTCAGTCCTCGATTGCTCGTTACCTGAGGTCTATGTGCCAGCAGTCGGCCTTTCTCATTTAGTCAGGGTCTGAGTTTCTGAAAAACAACTCAGAGACAGATGTTAAGATGTCATATTTAGTTTCTAGAAGGAACCATCATCTTGTGACTCTGTCTTCCTTGGTGATTGTTTTAAGCTACTGTTAGCTTCTTGCTTTGCAGGTTGCTCACTGACTTCTCAATGCTAGCTAGGTGCCTGGAATTCCCCTTGAAGGAACTCAAGATTTTTCTTTATTTTCATTCCTGGGAGCTGGTGCCCCACAGGTCCCTAAGAGGTGCCTGTGGGGCACCAGCTATACAGCAACCACTATTCTCAACACTTTACAACCACTCATTCATTTAGTTTGCATGACAAGCTTATGAGGTAGGTATTATTTCCTTGTTTAACTGATGAGGAGAATAAGACACAGAGAGGTTCAGTGACTTGCCCAAGGTCACACAGCTAGTAAGTACCTGTCTTCTAATGGATAGAATAGGCCTGGCATACTGTAATTATTAAATATTGTTACAGCTATTATGAAGATCTGGCTTTCCTTGTGCCAGACCAAAGAGCAAAAGGAGCCTGGACTCTGCAGGATCAAGGGAGCAATAAAGGTGTATGTCAGGAAAGTATGCTGAGGCAGGGAGGCGGGGGCATGAGCTGGTGCTGATGCTTTTGGTGTGGGGGGGTGGCAGCAGGGGTGGGGGGGGGCACTGAGGTGCGACCCTGGGCAGGCATTTGCATCCACTGATTTACATAGACCTAAGAAGTCTGCTGGGAGAAGGACTTGAACTTAAACCTCATATGATCATTTCCTGCAGGGCTCCAGGGCCCTGACAGAGATGGGAACACTCTCCTGATGGCCCAGAAGGCAAACCCAGCTGGGCAGAGCGCCTGTGGGAGCGTGGGTCATGGCCAATGAGCTGGAGGAGAGCAGCGCCCGTCTGGCCACTCTGGGAGCAGTGTGTGCTGTGCCTTGGGGCAGGAAACTGGCACAGACTGAGTCATGACACATATACCTCAAAACCCGTCACGTAACTATGGGTCTCTAACTGGAGAGGAGTACCCCTCACTTTGTGAGGGAGGGCCAGAGATGGTGGGGGAGGGTTTCCCTTGCCATATGACTGGCAGTGGGGACAGCAGCAAATTCCTGGCACAATGAGTTCTGAGGTGACTGTAGTGGTGGCCGTGGCAGTGAAAGCCTGGCAGGACTGTGGCTCAGTCAGCTATCCCTGTGAGCACCAAACCACATACAGTACTGCTGGAAATCCCCTACACACTTGAGCAAGGAAAGTCTGCAGAGACTTGAACTTCCAGAGGAAGGCTCAGGTGTTTTGCTAAGGCCTGAGACCCATGTGGGTCACACAAGGAAGAACTTGCTAGCTTCCGGGTGTAACAATAAACCACAAAACCTGATCTGGGATGAGTCCCCATCCCTGGAAGGATGCACTAGCTCCTGGGTTGCTGCAGAGGGGCTTCCTGTCCTGTCTGGAGAGGTGTGAGAGGAGCCTCCCTGTTTCATCCTTTCTTCTTCCTCTTTGCTTTCTCCTCTCACCTTCTCCCACACCCAGGTATGCAGAATTCCCACCCGACGCTCTTCTCTCCTGGAGGTTCATTGCCCACCCATCATCAGCTCCCGATATGTCCACAGAGCAGAAAGAGATGACAGTAAAAACAGCTCATACCAGCTGGGCACAGTGGCTCATGACTGTAATCCCAGCAGTTTGGGAGGCTGAGGTGGGTGGATCACCTGAGGTCAGGAGTTCAAGACCAGCCTGGCCAACATGGTGAAACCCTATCTCTACTGAAAATGCAAAAATTAGCCAGGTGTGGTGGCAGGTGCCTATAATACCAGCTACTCAGGAGGCTGAGGTGGGAGAATCTCTTGAACCCTGGGGGTGGAGGTTGCAGCAAGCTGAGATTGTGCCACTTCACTTTAGCCTGGGTGAAAGAGTGAAACTCTGTCTCAGAAAAAAAATAGCTCATATTTATATAGGGGTTTCTATGTGTCCACAACTTGGCAGAGACTGACCCAGTCATAGCCTCATGAGGTGAGCCAGCTATTGTTATCCCCATTTTACAGATGGGAAAACTGAGGCCTAGAGAGACTGAGTATACTGCTCAGCATCACAATGCTTGGAAGTGCTGGCAGCAGGATCAGTGGCCTAGTGGCCTGGCCCCAGGTCCCCACACTCAGCCCCCATTCTAGGCTGCCTCCCACCATAAAGAGTGATGCGCCTGTGGGTTCTTCAGGGCTGGGCTGAAGCCCAGAGACCTGGGTAGAGCCCAGCCCAGGGGGGGCCTCAGGAATGCCCTGTTGGGGCCAAAAAGGCCCCTACTGTGCTGGCTGGGCACCCTCCCCCTGTGGAACAGAGGTCTGGGCCCTGTCTTCTGGGAGGAGTGACAGGGAGCTCCACCCTCGGGAGGAGGTGGAAGCGAGGCTGGTGGGCTTTCCTCCAGTTACCTGGGCAGCCAGGATCCTCAGCTGCCAGGGCTCTGGGAACTGGTTTCTTCCTGTGCTGTGATTCCTGCAGCTGCCTGCTCAAAACCCCTCCGAGTGGACCAAGCCCTGGGTCTTGTTGAGGATAGTGAAGAAAGCAAAAGTTGTAGAAACAGATGGTTTCTCAGGCTGCAACCTGGAAGGGAGGGGAGGACTGTCTAGGACCAGAGCAGGGGAGAGTGGCTCTGCAGAGGTGCAGCTGAGCCCTGGGGCTTGTATTCACTCCTCACTCCTGGGCGCCTGCCCTCACCAAGGCTGGGGGGAGCCTCAGAGCTGGCCTCTCCCTCTCCCCCTCCCCAGCAGCCCCTCCCCAATCTCCACTCCTTTCCATTGCCCCAGACTGATTGTTCTAGAACACAGTTCTCACCATGCCTTGACCCTGGTGTTAGCCTCTGGTGGCTCCTTAGCCCCCGGGGGCAGTGCCCCAGCCCCTCAGCCTGGCTTCATCTCCCGCCCCTTGTCCCCTGCCAGCCTCCATGGTCCCCTTTACCTCACACCACGCCTCATTCCCCTCAAGGGAATCTAATCACCAACTTAGCTTTGCCTGCCCTTCTGCTCCTCCACAGGAGCTCAGGGGAGTCCTTCAGAGCCCCAGTCCACGGCTCCTTCTTCCATGCAGTCCACTCTGTTCCCCTTTCTTGCCCTGCTGAGCTCCCAGGAAATAATATAAAAATAATAGAAGCTGGGCACGGTGGCTCATGCCTAGAATGCCAACACTCTGGGAGGCTGGGGTGAGAGAATTGAGGGAGATCAGGAGTTGAAGACTGGCCTGGACAACATAGGGAAAACCCTCTTTCTAAAACAAACCACACACACACACACACACACACACACACACACACACACACACACACACCCCAGTTATCTGGGCATGACGCACACCTGTAGTCCTAGCTACTCAGGAGGCTGAGCCAGGAGGATCACTTTAATCCAGGAGTTTGAGGCTGCAGTGAGCCTCAGTGATTACACCACTGCACTCCAACCTGGGTGACAGAGTGTGAGCCTGCCTCCAAAAAAATAAAATTAACAGCAAAGACTTCTATAGCACATACTAGGTGCCAATATTAGTCCAAGAGCTTGAGGTAGTTACTATATCATCCTTGTTTTACAGTTTAGAGGACCGAGCACAGAGAGGTTAAGTAATGTGCCGAAGGTCACACAGCTAGTCATGAGTGGAGCTGATATTCAAATGCAGACGGTCTAGCTCCAGAGTTATTTTATTCCTGCAGTGGGTATAAAACAGCCATTATTGTATATCCATAGGTTTAGGTGTCAGTGAGAGGCTCTATTTCCTTCTAGGGTGTGGAAAGGAGTACTTGGGCCTATGTCTACATTACTGCTCACCGCTTTGCCTGAGATGGGCTCAAATCCCACGGTTGGCTGATGACCTGGACGTGGGGAGGCTCCGCTCCTGGCCCAGGGCTGGGCTTCCTTGCTCAGAGCATCCTGTGCAGTGCAGACCCTGCCACAGGCACCATCTCCAGCCTCCCTGCCTCCCTTCCAGCACCTGTCTTCTCAGGCCGTTTCCCGCATGCCTCTGAAGTTGCATCTCCCCTGCCTGGCAAAGACCCCAATGTTGGACCTGACAGTTTCCAACTCAGTGCAACATCTCCAGCAGAAAGTCTGGTCCAGTGACTTACCCCAGGACAGTTCTTCCCCCTCCAAATGTCTTCACTTCCCCACCCCCACCTTCCCTCTATGCTCAGCCCCAGAGAAGAGTGAGGTTGGACCCCCAAGGCTCCAAGCATCCCCAGAGCTTCACCTGAGAGGCCCCGCAGAGTCCAAGTTAAAATCTTCTGTCTTGGTGTAGTTCACAGTCCAACTACGACAACCCCAGACTTCTAATCTTAACATCACTTAGAAAGTCCTGGCTAATATTAGTCATAAAACCACTGTGTCTGTATTAGCACTATTAAAGGCCAGGCTCTCTTAGGCAAACAGAAGACAATGTACCTAGGGCCTGGTGCAGGAAAGATGCCATTAAACTCTCGTCTCCCTTCCTTCCTTCCACAAATACGTATTAAGCATTTGCTGTGGGCCAAGGCCTAAGCAGGATGCTGGGGAAAAGGCTGAAAGACAGCACAGGCATCTTCACAGAGCTAGCGGTGTTAATGGGGGAGGCAGGCGGGAAGACCCATTCATAGCATGCGGATCGGGTGTGCCAGCAAGCCAGGGAGTAGCAGAACGTGGCTCCTCTCCGGGAGGGGTTGACAAGGCTCTTTACCTGTGTGAGGGATGGGGAGAGAGAGGCAGGGAGAGCACTGTGGGCCAGGCTGAGGAGCTCGGACTCTGTCGAGATGCTGACGGCTTCCACACAGGGGAGCAGCGCAGTGAGGCTGGGTGTCAGTGGGATCCTTCTGACGGAAGAGGACGAGGCGTGAGGCTGGAGGCAGAGACCAAGGAGGACAATGAAAATGAATGGGAGAAAGGTAGTAGAGACCTCTCTCAGGAAAGCAGCAGTGGGGAGGGGAGAAGTGTTGCTTTGAGCCAGATTTAGGAGGTGACAATGACAGCTTTCTCATACCGAATGGCAACTGTACTGGGTGTTTGGTCTTTGTGCTTTATGTGCGTCAACCCCAGTCCTTACAGAAATCTTTCAAGGGAGGTTCTATTAGTCACAGCCTGGCAGAAAACAGATGGCACCCTCAAACTGAGTACCATGAGAAGAGTGTCATCAAGGGATTATTTTCACAGGTATGACCAGGGTTGAGAAGAACTATCAAGAGTGGTGTCAGCCAGGTGCGGTGGCTCACACCTGAAATCGCAGCACTTTGGGAGGCTGAGTCAGGCCAATCACAAGGTCAGGAGTTCGGGACCAGCCTGGCCAACATGGTGAAACCCCATCTCTAATAAAAATACAAAAAAAAAAAATTAGCTGGGCATGGTGGTAGGTGCCTGTAGTCCCAGCTACTCGGGAGGCTGAGGCAGGAGAATCTTTTGGACCTGGGACATGAAGATTGCAGTGAGCCAAGGTCATGCCACTGAGCTCTAGCCCAGGCAACAGAGTGAGCCTCTGTCTTTTTTTAAAAAAAAAAAAAAAAAAAAAGGGTGGTGTCATGCCTGGAGCTAGGAACAGTGAGTAGTCATTACCACTGCGAGGCCAAAAAGCAGGTGATGGGGAGAAGCCACTGGAATTCAGGGAGAGGAGCCATGTCATGCCACACAGGAGGTGCCCTTTAGTTACGGGACACCGTGAGCCCAAGGTGAGTCTGCAGGGAGGGAGAGGTGGGAGGACAGCAGCAATAATGACATGAAGGCTGTCCCTGTGGTCGGCCTCCCAGGGCACAGGGCAGGGTGGGGAATGGGCGTCCTGGCAGGCCCAGCACATGGCAAGGCCAGAGGGCTTGGGGGCTGAACATGAGGGTGGTAAGAGGCAGAGTCAGGGTGTCCCGGGTTTCTGGCACGGGCACTGGTGGCAGATGGTGGCATGATGCTCTGAGATAGAGCCCAAGAGAAAGGTGGGCAGGCTATCTGTGAGGAAAGGCCCCGCTCCTACCTGAGGCTGCCACATGGCCCTTGCTGGCTCTGCGATCCTGGGGATGGCCTCAGCTTGCCCTGGTCTCTCTATTTCTAAGACACAGCACTTACCAGCTACATGAGAGGGCCTCCTCATGTCTCCCCATCCCGACCCCCACTCTCATCTTTCTTGCTGCCATAACTCAAGCCAGGCACATGGCCCCTGGCAGCCCGTTCCTCCACAGGGCAGCATTTGGGGAGCATGAGCTGTCTGGAGACATTAGGTACAGGAAGGCCCGAGTTCCGAGTTGGGCAGGCATGAAATTGTGAAATTTTATACATTCAAGATGTGCACAATCATGGACCTTTATTTTCTATAATTCATTTCATCTTGCTCTTGAGCTCATATTCCCACAGATGACTGGGAAGGGAGTAGGGGAAATACTTTAACTTACCAATTAAAGATAGCTCAGCCCTTTCTAGCTTAAAACAGTCTCTTTCAGGTTAACTCAACATCTTTTGCATAAATACTCAGTCTTTCAAAATTCAAACTCTCTATCAGACTGTTTCTCTCTCCTTTCAATATATCTTCATTTGACTTCCTTCTTCCTAAAATGGCAGCTGAATGGAGGGGAAGCTCACACTGCTCATGGTGGCATCGGCCTACTGCGGCCCTTCGGGCTTCACTGGTGTGGGAAGTAGAAAAGTTCCTTTTTAAAGTTTCCTTTCTTGTTAAAAAATAAGTGTGCTAATAACTCTTTCTTTGTTAAGCCTTATCCTATGTAGCTGTCAGGTACGCCATGCTTACAGGAACCTAGTACATTCTATGTCCTTGTACTTCAACCAAGATATCTGTGCTGGACGTGCTCACAGGCATATCCCAGCTCTCCATTGCTTTTACCTGTTTAGAAAAATTTTAAGTTGTTAGCCAATTGGGTTTTAGTTTAGATTGTGAGGTCTGGCTCCAGCCAACAGAGGTCAGACACAGCAGTAAGGGCCACCCCAAATGCGTAAGGAATAAATTTGTCTCTTTTCCTTTGTTCATTGTTCTCTCTTGACAAAATGGCTAGTGAGAGTATCCTTCCTGCAGTTCAAGAAGTAAAAATTGTGTTGCTGAAAGATCCTTTGTCTCAGTGCTGATTTCTCTTTGGGGCACCGAGCATCTATTTCCAACAAGTGGTCTCAGACAGTGCCTCCGACTATCTCCGACTTCTCTGGAACTGCTGAGCCAGTTTTCTGGAGCTGGCATCCCTGCGGTGGGCTTGGCCAGTGATCAAGGGCTGGAGTGAAAGCCCAGCTCCCTTGCCCCCAGTCAGGACAATCAGGAAGCATGATCCTGCCCCAGAGCTCCCAGTGCAGGATCAGACTGACAGCACCCTCGAGGGGACTGAAATTGTCTGGAGTTCTCCCTCCACCACACTCCTCCCACCCCACACCAGCTTGGCTTCTTCCCCTTCTCTATCCTTCATCCACTCCTTACGGATTTCTCCTGGGAGTCCCTCCTTCATCAATCATGTGCCTCCTCATCTCAGGTCTGTTTCTGAGGGCCCTGCCCTGAGTCAAGCAAGGCCCCACAGAGCTGAGATCATACACAGGTTAGGCCAAGGGGATCGGCTGTTTCTTGAGAGCCTGCTGTGTGCATTGCACTTCATATGCCTCATCTCACTTCATCCTCAAAATGGCACTACTTGATGGGACACATTAGTATTCCCATTTTACAGATAAGGAAACGGAAGCTTAGGACAGCCATGTGACTCACTGCTGAAGGCCACTGGTAGCTCTGTGGTGGCAGAGGATTTGGATCCAGGACTGTGGGACTCTGCAGCCTGTGCCTTCTAGCCCCACCCCGGATGCAGGAGCAGTATCCAGACTCCCAGAGCAGGAGGCCAGACAGTGCAAAGGCAGAGCAAGAGTCGTTATGGAGAAACCGTGGGAAGAGCAACACAGAAAGAGCTCACAGTGCACCCGAGATGGAGAGGCAGACCCGCGCCAACACACAAGGCCGGGAATGGGCTGGGCGGAGCTGGCTGAGGCCGCAAGAACGGAGAAGCGTCAGATGCTTCCGCTCTGCTGCCCAACACCAACAAGCCCCGCCCCAGGGCACACCACAGGGAAGCTCAGCGGGTGACAGCTCACATCTCACCTTCCCCTGCAGGGACTTTGGTCTCCCCCATGCCACTCTCCTGGTGTCAGCCACCCTCATCTTGCACTAGAAGGCTCTGAGAAAGGCTCTGGCCTTCAGGGAGAGAGGGACAGGAAGGACAGTGGGAGTCAGAAAGGGGAAAGAAGAGATAGGAGTGGCCAGGCCCATCACAGAGGAGCCTGCACCAGAGTGAGGGACAGGGTTTGCAGCTAAGCAGCAGGTGTGGGCTGGTGTGTGCCTGTGGGCAGGGAGGGAAGAGACGGGGGAAGCTGAAGAATCACTGTCCTTTAGCGATGGCACGTGATGCCCATGCTGCAGCAACGGACGGAAGCGACTGGGACCTTCAGTTTCAAGGCCTTCCGCAGGGTCACCAGCCCCCAGTATCCCTTGCTGAAGGAAACAGTTGAGATAGAAGAGAGCCCCGGAACGACAGGGATAGAAAGCTGGAACTCTAGGCTGGAAACGAGGGAGGAAACCCCAGGTGTTCCCTAAGGGGGAGTGGACCCTGGGGATGGCTTGCCTGGTCCTGGCCTCCTCTCCTGGGGTCCCCAGATAGGACAACTCAATACCCCTTAAATGAAGAGTCCCACACCCTGACATACCCATAACCTCCAACTCTGCCCTCATCCAGGACAAAACACCTTCCCCCTGAAACCAAAGGTCAATTCTATTCCTTAGTCCTGACTCCACTCCTAAATCCAGCTGGAAGCCTCATTTGACCCCTGACCTGAATCTGGCCTTACCCAAAAACCCACTCTGACTGGCCTCAAACCAAAGCATACACCTTACCTGCCCCTACCCCTACTTTTAATGTCTCCTCACCCTGCGAGCTGGGTCCTGACTCCAGTCCACACTTACTGTAGCATATATGTGTCCAGGGCTATGGCTTCATCAGGACCTGGTGGCCATCAGCCTTTGTCTGCCCCGCCGTGAGGGCCGCAGGGGACCCCTTAGAGCAGCTGGGGCTCTGAATGGTTCTGGCTGTCCCTGCACGGGTGATGGATGAGCTCTGGTGTTATCAGCACCACAGGAGGGAGTCACCAATTTCCCTGCCTGTCACTTCACCGTAATTTCTAAAGCACGAGAGGCTGATTCCATCTCTTGACACCATTTGACTCTGTTCCCTGCCCTGGCAGGCTTCCTTGGGGCAGGACCCAGCAGGGCTGCTGGGTGTGGGAGCGTCATCCGGAGGCTGACAGGCACGCTTCAGCACTTACATGTTCTGCTGCTGTCCTAAAAGACGGATGCCAAGGCCGGGTGTGGTGGCTCACGCCTGTAATCCTAGCACTTTAGGAGGCCGAGGCAGGTGGATCACCTGAGGTCAGGAGTTTGAGACTAGCCTGACCAACATGGAGAAACCCCATCTCTACTAAAAATACAAAATTAGCTGAATGTGGTGGCGCACGCCTGTGATCCTAGCTACTCAGGAGGCTGAGGTGGGAGAGTTGCTTGGGCCCAGGAGGTGGAGGCTGCAGTGAGCTGAGATCACAGCATTGCACTCCAGACTGGGCAACAGAGTGAGACTCCATCTCAAAAAAAAAAGAAAAGAAAAGAAAAGAAAAAAGAGATGCCACACCTGGTCCATTCCACCTCGGCCTCATCATTCTTGGCTCATCCAAGACTTGGATACCACCATGAGCTCCTCCATCACCTTGGAGCTTAAGGAGGAAGGTGAGGCACATACCATGAGGGTTCCTCACCCAGGGGCCATGCCTTCAGCCTCTCTGGAAAATGACGGAAATCCTAAAATCCTCAGAGGTGCTCAGGGAGGGAGGACTGAGACCTTCCCAAACGGGCAGGAGGGACCAGCAGGGCCTGATGTGATCCGTCCCAACATCTTCCCCACTGCAACTGTCCCAACAAAGGAGCACGAGCTGTCTCTACTGCCATCAGAGCATCCCCTGGGCAGCAGGCAAAGCTGGCAGGTGGTGGCTATGTGGCCCATTTTAGAGCTGGGTACTGGTTTCGGGGTAAAGGGGTTTAGAAATAAGCTAGCAGGTACCAGGGAGGCGGGATGCTGTGGGCAGAGCCTAGCAGGATGACCCCCAGGTAACTGAAAAGATTGACAGTACAGCGTGCCTGGAAGACTAATGGACAGACCTCTAGGGTTTTGGCCCAGAACTCAGAGGCGGAACCTGCCTAGAAGAGAGCATTTCCCAGGTCTCTGGTATTGTCTGGGGGTGGCAGCCCCAAGGGGCACAGTGAGTGTTAGAGCCTCCTCACCCCCAAGGTCCACAGCCTCAGCACATGCCCTCCTAGGGGCCAGCACCTGGGAAGACCAGGTGATCCGGGGTGGCATAATAGAGAGGGAAGCAGGGGTGTCAATCAGGACATTTTAGTCCCATATCAGAAAAAACTTCCAACCATCACAGCATCCAATGTAAAAGAAATTCTAAAAAGAAGACATCACATCAAGTCTCTGATTGTTTGTGGGCTTTGAAGACTGCCTGTAAAACTGCCTCGGTAATTAAGTAGAATGACTCCATTTTGCCACATAAGTATGGTTATGGCTCCTGGGTGGCTGCAATTAATATAAAAGCAGATTAAGGAAGTCATCATCAAAGCATAATGAGTTTTCAAATATTAATTAATATGTTAATAACCATTCTAGGTTAAGGGTGAGGTTTTGGTGCTGCTAGATTATTTCTGACAGAGACCCAGGGATGCCTGCATCCTGTCCCCCACACCACCGCCCTTCCAGTGGGGTTCCAGAGGGAACAACAGCAGAATGGAAATCAGAACCTGGGCTCATGAGCATCTGCACTGCGTGAGCACCCGTGGCCCTGGCGCTCAGTGCTCCCAGTGGACGGGAACATGATGCAGCAGCTTGAGGTCCTCAGCGGGCCCTTTCGCTCCCCAGATCTACCTGTGGCATCAGCACATCCAGGTGGGCCTGGAGGAAACAGAGAAACCCCATGAGAGCTTCTGAGCCTACATCTCCTCCCAGGCCATGGAAGCAGAAGGGATGAGAAGAGAGGAGCAGAGGAGGGATGACCTCAGGACCCAGGGCTCACGCCATGCCCGGGTCAGCAAGATGCCACGAACCTGAGTTGGTGCCAGCCAAGGCTGTGAGCACACCCAGTCTATAGCTTGAGTTCTGAGTAGCAGCTTGGCAAAGCCCTCCTTTGAAGGAAGCTAGGAGAACTGTGGTCAAAGGACGCTGTAGCACAGGAAGGGGAAGAGAAGCATGTCCTTCCCTAGTCACCCGGTTTTGTCTCTCTTGACTTTCTGATCTGTCTCGCAAGGGCATAGCTGCCTCCCTTGGGGGACAATCAGCAGCCTGTTCATACAGCTCCATTTCTAGTTCCACTGATACCCACTAGAGCAGCTGCAGCCCTCAAAGCCACTGAAATTGGTTAGAACAGGACATTAATGGACTCCAAGGCCACCTACACTTTTAAACCAAAAAATCTACCAGCACCCCCTCCTCTTTCCCCACCTTAAGTGACAGCCAGTCCATGTCTAAAATTCTCCCTTCCCTCTTGTTTTTCGGCTGTCTCCAATAGAAGAGGTCTTCCTCAGAGGAGGCCTGGGCAAGTGTAGGGTACCTTTTTACTCTTGCAGCCTGGATGGAATTCTTCTGGAGTCGTTTTCAAGGTTGTTTTACACTAAGTCACTCTCATCTGTGCCATTCTTCCTAAAACTGCAAATAAAACATCAGCCACAGCCCCAAATCCAGGCCATTTGGAACCAAATGTGACCACCATTGCAGTGGCATTCCCGCGTGGGATGAAGGTCTGAAATTGCTATTGGCAGCCATGGGCCACAGCCGGGTGGTTAGAGCCTGGGGACGAGGGTTGGGTTTCAGTGCCATCTCTGGCCCTGTGTGACATTCATCAAATCAGTTTCCCCTTCTGCAGACTGGGCATGATTGTCCTGCCCTGCTTGCTTCGCAGAGCCACGGAGATAAACGGAGAGGAAGGACTTTGCAAACTGTAAGGTGAGCCGCCGAGACGAGGACGCTGTGCCACCATATCTCCTCCTCCCCTCCTTGCCCTTTCTCCACGTGAAACAGCTCCAGGGACAAGGTGGCATCAGTCAGGAGAAACCCCTGCTTGGCCTGGCTAGAACTGCCTCCCAGAATCCGCCCGGAGGGGTCCGCGTGGCGGGGACGGCCGCCCGGGCCGACCGGTCACCGCCGACGCTCCGAAGTGCGAAGGCAAGCACGTAATTCAAAAATCACAGAGAAAATCCAATAAAAACGCCAACTCCAAAAGCAGC
>CAUYQU010057777.1:0-15989 GCA_963574635.1 Cheracebus regulus
TCCCAGGTTCAAGTGATTCTCCTGCCTCAGCCTCCTGAGTAGCTGGGACTACAGGTGTGTGCCACCATGCCCAGCTAATTTTTGTATTTTCAGTAGAGATGGGGTTTCACCCTGTTGGCCAGGATGGTCTCCATCTCTTGACCTCATGATCTGCCTGCCTTGGCCTCTCAAAGTGCTGGGATTACAGGTGTGAGCCACAGCACCCGGCCTTAGATTTAAGTTTTTAAGTGAAGATGGTAATATCTAACTGCACTAACGTTCCCTGGGCTAGCACAGGTATCCTTTGTTAGTAGGGGCAAGAGTGTGTGTCAGTTTAACACAGTCATGGCTCTGTTGTGCTCTCAGGCACATGAACTGGTGGCAGTAAGCAGATAGCACTGTTGTGAATGCATTTAAGGCCAGGGTCTTTCCTCAGTAATTAGAGTTGAACAAGTTTTGTTTTTGGTTTTGTTTTTTTTTTCAGTAGCTTTTTAAAAAAAATTATACTTTCTCTACGGCATCAGGATCTAGTAGCCTTATCTCCTAAATGCTCATTTTTAAAACCTTTCTTTCTTTGTTTTTTTGCACAGGCAGTTGTGAAAAACTTCAGGACAAAAATGTTTCATTTAAGGACTTGTGCTACTAAGTTGAGGCCATTGACGGCCTCCCAGACTGTTAAGACATTTTCACAAAACAGACCAGCAGCAGCTAGGACATCTCAACAGATTCGGTGCTATTCTGCACCTGTTGCTGCTGAGCCCTTTCTCAGTGGGACTAGTTCAAACTATGTGGAGGAGATGTACTGTGCTTGGCTGGAAAACCCCAAAAGTGTACATAAGGTAAGGTTCGCAGGGCCATGGGTCTGCCTCCTCTTGGTGTGTTGGCCTGTTCCTGACTGGTCATCAGGTAAGTGTGTGTGTCCTGAGGAGTCAGCGGGCAGGCAGGCAGCTGGAGCACCAACCACCACATCTGCATTGGACCCAGCATGGCCCTAGCGGAAGCCATGGTCCCTGGATTGGCGTCCAGCAGTAGATACCGCGGTTAACCCTGCGAGGATGTGAGAAATTCTGTGTCTGACTCTCCAGCATCTCCCCAAAGGCTGCTTCAGGATGAAGCCTTGGAAGAAAGAAGAAAGAAAGAATGTGTGTGGAAAAGAGCAGGACCTCAGGAAGCTCCTCCATCCTAACTGTCCAGAGGGGATACTTTGATATGTAACATGCCTTAAAGTCACCTCATGTAATTTCTGTATGAATGGCCTATTAGATCATTATGTTCCTATTTTTTTTTTTCCTGTTTCTAACTTCTCTGTATTACATATGAGGGCATTTTCTAAACTTTCCTCCACCTGATTGCTGATGTAAGTCATGCCTTGGTTTTGTTTGTTTGTTTCTTTAGTTTTGTTTGAGACAGAGTCCTTCTGTCACCCAGGCTGGAGTACAGTGGCAGGATCTCAACTCATTGCAACCTCTGCCTCCTGGGTTCAAGCAATTCTTGTGCCTTAGTCTCCTGAGTAGCTGGGGCTACAGGTGCACGTCACCACGCCTGACTAATTTTTGTAGTTTTAGTAGAGATGGGATTTTACCTTATTGGCCAGGCTGGTCTCGAAAACCCCTGGCCTCAAATAATCCACCCACCTTGTACTCCCGAAGTGCTGGGATTACAGGCATGAGCCACTGTTCCCGGCCAAGTCATGCCTTGTGACAGAATTTCTTTATTCTGTTTTGGGCCAATGAATATTCATAGGTTTTGATAACCATTCCTTGATTTTCAAGGAAAGCAGCCAGCCTCCGGAAGGAACTGGGAAGGCAGCGTAGTTTATAGTATAGTAATAAGAGAGTGGGTCCCCAGTGTTTCTAAGCTCCTGTACCTCATCTGTAGGTGGTTGGGAGAATGAAAGGAGATGGCATGAGCAAGGCACTCAGCTCAAAGGCAGTGCTCAGCCAACACTGCTTATCCTCACTATGAATTTGGCTTTTTTCCTACTCTTGAATCTTGGGTGCTTATCACCAAAAGGTAGTCTGTTTCCACTGGGCTCCTGTAAACAAGCTTTCTCTTTAAGTATTAGTGACACTTAGGAATTTTTTTTTTTAATTTAACCAAATGTGGTGGCACATGTCTGCAGTTCCAGCTGCTCCACAGGCTGAAGCCCAGGAATTCGAGGTTACAGTGAGCTATGATCATTCCACTGCACTCCATCCTGGGCAACAGAGGGAGACCCCGTCTCTAAATTTTTCATTTTAAAAGGGAATTTTTTTTTTTTTTTTTTTTTGAGAGGGAGTTTTGCGCTTGTTACCCAGGCTGGAGTGCAATGGTTCAGTCTCGGCTCACTGCAACCTCCACCTCCAGGGTTCAAATGATTCTGCTGCCTCAACTTCCTGAGTAGCTGGGATTACAGGCATGCACCACCACGCCTGGCTAATTTTGTATTTTTTTTTTAGTAGAGATGGGGTTTCTCCATGTTGGTCAGGTTGGTCTTCAACTCCCAAACTCAGGTGATTCGCCCACCTTGACTTCCCAAAGTGCTGGGATTACAGGCATGAGCCACTACGCCCAGCCGGAAGTGCTTTTAAAAATTAAAAAAATGTGACTGCTGAGCCACCAGGTCCCGTTTTTTCAGGAATGCCACTTTGTCTCAGCCTATTGCCCAGCAATGGTGGGGCTCTAGCCCAGTCCTTCCCTGTTTCCATGACAGCCTGGGAGCAGCATTGCTTCCTGGGCAAGGGGAGACCTGATTTTCTGTAAGAAATTTGTAGTTTAGTTCACTAGTCTGTAAACAAATTGCCCAGAAGAAGTGCTCTGTGAAACTGGCCCCTGCTTTTGATGTCATGGATGTTACTGAAGACTGTGGTTGCAGGCTGTGGCAGATTTTGCGCGCGCGCACACACACATGCACACACACACACACACACACACACACACACACACACACGACTACAGCTGCAGATTATATCTAGAATAAAACTGAGCCCAGAGGTTTCAGAATCAAGGACTGTTCTGTGCCCATGCCTATTCTTTTGCTTTCCTTTTCTGAAACATAACCTTTCTGTGGAACCAACCAAGTGTTTTCAGCGATGTTAGGATTTGGAGTCAGTAGCTCCTAAATGACAGTGCCTTGTGCCTGAAAGGTGAAGAGCACCTGGCTGAGACTGCATGTCCTTGTGAAGGTTTAGTCCTGTGAGTGGTTCCATGGGTAAGAGGTGTACTCTGTGAGCAGTGGGCCTGCTGCTGTCATAGCTGCTCCTGCTAGAAGCTTTTGAAGATTGTTTTTGTGGAGGCATGCTGGCTTTATGTCTTCATGCCTGTTTCTGTTGCCAGAAGTCTCCAGGGGGCAGTGTGGGAATCACATGCATGCTTTGCCCCTTCCTGCTTGTAGAGGGGAGGGGACAGGATGGTTAAATCAGTGGGCGTGCCCTCCAGCAATCCTGGTTGTCATCCAGCAGAGACTTCATTGCTCCTCTGTCATCCCAGATGGCAAGGTGGGTCCTCTTTAAGTTGAATTAGGCCCAATATGTCATGTGTGCATATATTCAAGGGAGATAATCCATAACTTCTGTATGATTTTCAAAGCATTTGTCACTCATGAAAAGTTAGGATTCATAGCCTTAGAGCTATTTCACTTTATTTGTACTCTTATTTTAGAACACACAGTTTAAATAGAGATAATAAAATTAGAAGTGCTGTAGGATTTAGATAGATCATCTGTCGTCTTCCACTTAAACATCAGAAATGTCCTGAGGTCAGATTCTGTAGTTATTTTCAAAGAGCTTATGGGTGGCTGCAAGGACTAAACTCACATACAGCAGAAAAGGAATGAACTCAACGTCTTCCCTTCCTGCCCTTTGGCATTACTTTCCCATTGTTATTGTTATTTTTATTAATTTATTTTTTTGAGACTGGGTCTCACTCTGTTGCCCAGGCTGGAGTGCAGTGATGTGATCTCGGCTCACCGCAGCGTCTACCTCCTGATTCAAGCAATTCCTGTGCCTCAGCCTCCCTAGTCACTGGATTATAGGCACGCGCCACCAAGTCCGGCTAATTTTTGTAATTTTAATAGAGACAGGGTTCTACCATATTGGCCAGGCTGGTCTTGAACTCCTGACCTCAAGAGCTCTGCCCACCTAGACCTCCCAAAGTGCTGGGATTACAGGTGTGAGCCACCATGCCTGGCCTCCATTATTATTTTTAAAGCTGTGTTTTATAGTGTTTTCAAGCATGTATAATAGAGAGAAGAGTAGATGATAAACCTTATGAGGAGACTGGTCACACAGCTTCAACAACTGTCTGCCTTTTGCCAGTCTTTTAAAAATCTATTCCCCGCCCCACTAACTTTTTTATTTGTTGGTTTGTTTGGGGTTTGAGGAGTAGACACGAGTATTTTAAGGCAAATTTCAGACCTGTGTCATTGCTGGCATAAATGCATCAGTGTAACTAACTGATAAGTAAATATTTTCATAACCAAGCCCAACAAAATTAACAGGCTGATTCTCTAATAGAATCTCAGTCTATGTTTAAATATTTACTCTTCTGTTAAAGCTACTCTTTTACATTTGGTTTTATACTTTGTTTTTTATTATTATTATTTTTCGGACGAAGTCTTGCTCTGTCACCCAGGCTGGAGTACATGGCGTGATCTCGGCTCACTACAACCTCTGCCTCCTGGATTTAAGCGATTCTCCTGCCTCAGCCTCCTGAGTAGCTGGGATTACAGGCACATACCATCATGCCCAGCTAATTTTTCTTTTTTTGTATTTTTAGTAGAAAGGGTTTCACCATGTTGACCAGGCTAGCCTTGAACTCCTGACCTCATGATCTGCCCACCTCAGCCTCTCAATGTGCTGGGATTACAGGCATGAGCCACCGTGCCCAGCCTCTACTTTAAAATTGGTTGTTGTATCCTTTATTTTTATTTTAAATTTTATTTATTTTTTAATTAAAAAATTTTTAATGTAAGTAGGAGCTATGCCTGTAATCCTGACACTTTGGGAGGCTGAGTCGGGAGGATTGCTTGAGCCCAGGAGTTCGAGACCAGCCTGGGCAACATGGTGAGACCTTGTCTCTATTTAAAAAAAAAAAAAAAATTTTTAAATTAAAAAAAATGTAAATAGAGCCAGAGTCTTTTTATGTTGACCAGACTGGTCTTGAACTCCTGGGCTCAAACAATCCTCCCACCTCGGCCTCCCAAATTGCTGGGATTATAAACGTGAGCCACCACGCCCAGCCTCTTAAAAAAAAACCTTTTATTCTTAAAATGTTACTTGTGAAAATTATATTTGTGCTGAAATGTTTGAGCAAATCAGAGCTGCAAGTACCTTTTTTACCCTCAGCCCACTTCCCAGAGCAGTATCCTGTTAACTGGCTGACCTGGATCTGTCTCTGTGTTGGGCCCATCTGCCATCTTCCTTTTGTTTCTACCTTTGGTCCTGTCCTAGACTTTGGTCTCTGTTCTGGTCTGCGCTTTTCACTAACCCCTCTTAAGAACCTTCAGCGGTGGCCTGGGCTATCAGCATATGAAGCCCTCCTCATTAGGGTCTCAACATGTTTGAGGTCATGTCAAATGGTGACATCTTACTTTTATTTATGTCTTTAAAACACAGTCAAAACTAAGTTATCCTTGTTAAGACAAATAGGTAATTGAGAACTGCTAAGCCCCTGTGATTCTGGGTGTTGATCTCATTTTGTTTTTTAGGGACAGGTGGTGTCAAGTTCCTTGTGATGCATCTGCCAGGTTCTGGCCCTGCTGAGGAAGAGCCAGGATTCAGTCTTGCAGGAGTGGAAGGAGCTGGGGCCTGTTTTCCTCCCAACAGTGCCTCCAGCGGCTGCCTTAATAGTGCCATCATTGGCCCTGCTTTTCTTTTAGACCCTCCTGGCCATTTGGACTTCCCACAGCTTGCTTTGTACCTCAGGGCTCTTCCTCTGCTCTTTGTCTTCCTCTGCCCTGCCCACCTCCCTAAAACATGCCTCCCTATTCTTGTTAACTGATGCCCATTTCTTTTCTTCTTTTTTTTTTTTGAGACAGAGTCTCACTTTGTCACCCACCCAATCTGGAGTACAGTGGTGAAATCTAGGTTCACTGCAATCTCCGCCTCCCAGGTTCAAGCAATTCTCGTGCCTTAGCCTCCCAGGTAGTGGGATTACAGATGTGCGCCACCATGCCTGGCTAGTTGTTGTATTTATAGTAAATACAGGGTTTCACCATCTTGTCCAGGCTGGTCTTGAACTCTTGACCTCAGGTGATTTGCCCATCTTGGCCTCCCAAAGTGCTGGGATTACAGCTATGAGCTACTATGCCTGGCCTGATGCCCATTTCTTGATGGTTTTTTCTTCTTGTACTTTTCACATGTCAGCTCCTAAAGTGTGAACATATGGTCACTGCAGGAGGGCAGGGCTCTGTGTGTTCAGGTTACGGGTGCAGGCTGTTGGCCTGATACTAAGTCTGGCCTTACTGCTCTTCTGTCCAGACTGTTCTGCTTCCTGCTTCCATGCTTATGAACACAGGGCTGGTATTTTCTATGAGTGAAACTAAGTGGAGCAAAAGCACAGATACACCCACTGTCCCATTATGGGGTTATGTGGGCCTTTTCACTTTGCAGTGTTGAAACTGCTTTGGCTGCACTTTGAAAAATAGGACTATGGTACACATGGTTCTGTCCTGGCCTGGAGCTCCTCCCATGGCAGGAGCCCTGCTCCAAATTACCCTCCTAGCTGCTTCATGTGCGGTGAAGGGGCTTCCCCACAGCGGGTACATGGAAGTCTGATGTGCTCATAAGGAGGTCTGCTGTGTTCACGTGACAAGGAATAGCTGTGTTGAAAAGTCTGCAGAACGCTTTGGTGCCGCTCAAGTTATTTATTTCTGGGAATAATTCACAAGGCATTTTAGGCATTGCCAGTTGGGTGGTTAGAATATATTTTGAGTATTTTAATCTTTTATGTAATCGATTTGTGAATGACTTATCAAAAATACATGTAGTCATTCCTCAGCAGCTGAGGGAGGGATTGGTTCCGGGGCACACTGAGGGTACTAAAATCCAAGGATACTCATGTCCCTTGTACAAAATGAAATATAAATTATGTACATTCTCCCATATACCCTACATCATCTCTGGATTACTTATAATACCTAATACAAGGTAAATGTTATGCAAATAGTTGTTATACTTCATTCTTTAGGGTAGCAGTCCTCAAATTTTTGGCACCAGGGAACAGTTTCATGGAAGACAATTTTTCCATGGATTGAGGGATCAGAGGAGGATGGTTTCGCAGTGAAACTGTTCCACCTCACATCATCAGGCATTAGTTAGATTCTCATAAGGAGCAAGCAACCTAGATCCCTTGTGTGCGCAGCTCATAATATAGTTGGCACTCCTATGAGAATCTAATGCCCTCGCTGATGTGACAGGAGGCAGAGCTCAGGTGATAATAATTCTCACTCACTGCTCATCTCCTGCTGTGCAACCCGTTCCTAACAGACCACTGACCAGGACTGGTCCATGCCCCGGGGGTTGGGGATCCCTGGTTTAGAGAATAACAACAGGAAGAAAAATGTACATGTTCAGTACAGACAGTTTTTTCCCCAGCTATTTTCAATCCACGTTTGGTTGAATCCATGGCTGCAGAACACACAGATACGGAGTGCTGCCTGTATACATAAACTGTCTACGTAAATGGGGTTTCAGTGATGAGCCTTGAAGTTACTCCTTGATGATTTTTTGTTTTCGAAGATTCAGGAGGTACATGTGTGGGTTTGTAACACCGGTACGTTAAGTAATGGTAGGAATTGGGCTTCTAGTGTACCCATCACCCAGATAGTGAACATTGTACCCAATAGGTAATTTTTTAACCCTAACTTCCCTCCCAGCCTCCCCCCCACCAGTGATGATCTTTAACTTCACGTGTTAAGAGTAATCTCAGGACTTGTGGCTTTTTGTGTTAAATCAGTTAAAATGACTGAGTGCGCCCTCTCCAACTTTAGCACAGTATTTTATTCTTAAGCAGTTTGCATTTATGGTTTATTTAGCATGATAAAATTAACCTCTTTGAAACAACAGGAAACGGGAAGCACCACCTTCACTTGTATGGTAGTTTGCAGTTGTGTTCGAAGCCTGTGCTGAGTGGCGGCTGCAAGAGGAAAAGCAGTCCTGCCCTGTCATCCTAGCAGGATGATTAAATAAGTTTAAACAAGTTAACATTCTAGCTCGCTCGCTCTCTCTCTCCTCTCTCTCTCTCTCTCCTCACCTCTCTCTCCTCTCCTCTGTCTCTCTCCCCCTACCCTTGAAAAGAAAAATAAATAAATTAATTAAAACAGTTTAAATTCTAATAGAACCCCTGAGCTTCTGAAGGGAAGTACATTATGCTGAGTTGTGAAGGTGAGGAAGGTGCTGGCCAGGGCAGGTGCCTGTGCTGTGAAGGAGCCCAACAGGGGCTCACAGTCCCTCAGCAGGATGATGGACGCAGGGTTCAGGGCCAGGAGCCAGATGCAGCAAGAAAAGACCAAAAGTTTGGGTTGTGGAGTAAATGGAGAGGTTCCAAGATTAAACCAAGGAGCGTGTGTTTATTTTGTTATGTGCTGTGGGAGCGTGGACCCCCTCAGCAGGTAGAAGGAGAGTAAGTTTGAGGATGTCGTGCAGGAGCAGTTGTTATCACCAAGAGTGGGAGGGACTGAGGCCAGGCCAGCAGGCAGAAGAGGTCACTGAGGCTGGTGGGAGGAGAGAGGCTTACTCTAAATGAGGATCGTTGCATCTTTTGGAGCTTTTCTTTTTGAGGCAGGGTCTCCATTACCCAGGCTGGATGCCATGATAGCAGCCTCAAACTTCTGGGCTCAAGTGATCCACCTCCCCGCCACCCCTGCACACCTCAGCTTCTGAGTAGCTGGGACTACAGGTACACACCCCCATGCCTGACTAACATTTTACATTTTTTGTAGAGACATGGTCTCATTTTTTTTGCCCAGGCTGATCTCAAACTCCTGGCTTCAAGCTGTTTTCCTGCCTTAGCCTCCCAAAGTGCTGAGATTACAGGCATAAGCCACTGTGCCCTGTAGATGTTTTTAATTATTATCCTTCTGTATCGTACTTCAAGCCAAAAAAAAAAATTGTTTAATGTCAGAAATTAAAGGAAAGGGAAGAGAGATCAAAAATTATCTTAATGGGAAAGTAGACTCCAAGAGTGAAAAGGAGTATATTGTTCCAGTGAGTTCCTTTCTGTAGGACAGATGGCCATAGGTGCTTGCCTTTGAGGAAATGAAAGAGTCATGCTATGTAAGTCAGAGGCAGCTCAGCCTCCCCGCACAGTCTAAAGCTGGGTGGTAGTGAGAAGTTACATCAGTTTTTTAGATGAAGTCGTCATGTTATAAAAAATAGTCTTTTTAGTCTCTAGGTTACTGTTCTCTGGCTCCCCTCCCCATCCAAGACTCCCTTGGTGGGAGGTCTGAGGGCTTTGTGATTCTCATATCGCTTCATGTCCATGATTGGATGGTGAGGTGAGGAGACAGCCTTTAGAACCCTCTCTTTGAGTCATCAGTCGGGCAGTATTTGGTCTGAAACCCTGTAGCAGATGCTTCGCATAGCTGGGCTGAGGTTCCCCCAAATAGGGTTGCATAGTTATTGAAGACAGAGATCGATAGTTGACCTCAGGTGAAGCCTCAACCAGACGACCACAGGTGACCCCAGACAGCCAGTGTTGCAATTCTGAGAGCTGATAAAATTGCCATTGTGTGCAGATCTGGGTAGAGTTTTAAGTGTTCTCATTTCCTCAGGGAATTCAGAAAGACTGTGTGAGAAAGTGGTCGCAGTCTCTTGGATGTCATCTTTTCATGCAGTAAAAAGTCTGGTTTCTGTGAATGTTTGTATAACAAACCACCTCAAAACTTGGCACCAGGTTAGCGTTTCTTGTGACTCCGTGTGTTGGCTAGGTTTCACTATTCCTTCCACTGCCGGCTGCCTTAGAGCTGAGGCTCAGACCAGGCTAGAAGTCCTGAAGGCCTCTGATGTGTCTGGCAGTTTGTGCTGGCTGTTTACTGGGCCCTGCCGTCATCCACTAGGCCAGAGTGATTCCTGCACAAAAAGTCTCAGTAGCTCCAGACAGGGAAAGGAGAGGCTCTGGGGCCTCTGAGGCGTAGGTCCAGACCACACTGCTACTCCCTACCCCATTACCTTGGTCAGAGCAAGTTACAGACAGCTTCTTGCACGTCCTTATGGGGAGAGGAGAAGGCGTGTCCACTGGACAGCCCTCCACAGCCCTTTCCATAAAGATCTGATAGAGCAGCCACCTTCAGTCTGGTGTAGAGTCCCAGCGAATAGTATTCTGATATCAGTAGATTCCATAGGACAAGGCTGAAGCAGCTGTTCTTTGCTAATCTTTGAAGTTTATTGATATTTTATTTACATACCTGTACAGAGAGAAGATAATAGAGATTGTTAAGAAATATTCTGTCACCTATCATGACTAAACATGGCTGTAGTGGAGCATGTGTTCATGTGGTTTTCTTAATTGAAGAATACCTAAATAGAAGCCCATTCTATTTTTTTGAAATGGAGTTTTAGTCTTGTTGCCCAGGCTGGAGTGCAATGGCATGATCTCGGCTCACCGCAACCTTCGCCTCCCGGGTTCAAGCAATTCTCCTGCCTCCACCTCCTGAGTAGCTGTATTACAGGCATGCGCCACCACTTCCAGCTAATTTTGTATTTTTTAGTAGAGACTGGGTTTCTCCATGTTGGTCAGGCTGCTCTCGACCTCCCAAGGTGGTGGAATTACAGGCGTGAGCCACCGCGCCCGGCCTAGCAGCCCATTCTTAAACTGGCTTCAGTATTATACAGTTTGTAGTGGCAGGTCAGCAGGCCTGGATCTCAGTACCCTATTTTGTTTTTGCTTCATAGGCAGAATGATGGTAGATGGTGCTCTGGCCTGGGCAAGGTCTCAGCAAGGCCTGCATGGTTGGAGGGTCCAGAGTCCAGCTCTACCATCTGCATATTTTCTTTGGAGACTTGTCCTTAGCCTGACAGCAGGAATCATTTGCTAAAGGCTCTGGAGGTGGGCATTCCATTTACATGTCTCCCCAAAAGGGAGTGCCCTGTTTGGACATTCAGGGCAGTCACACATGTGGGTTTTAAATCTTGTTCTTAGGATATTGTCAGGAAAGGCTCTGGCCCACAAGTTTAGGGCCATTTCATGGGCAGCTTTGGAAGGAGTGATAAAGGTCGTGCAGGACTACCCTGTCTTGTGTGCAGGGAAGAAATGAGTTGTTGGTCTGTACACTGAGACCAGGATGGGAGGCCTGCCCCTCAGAGCAGCGCCAGCTGAACTCCAGGCTGGCTGGTCACATGGTGCCCGGAATGCTCACGGGGGCAGCTGACTTTTTATTAGCTTGGCTAGATTAGAATGAGCTGAAAGGAGAGCCATACACCGGTGTTCACTGTTCACATGGTGCCCTGTAGTTCATATTTGTAGCAATTAAAAAGCATTGTTAGTGTCAGAACTTAATAAGTGAGGTTATGTGGATAGTGCTGGGCCTCATCACCTTATCAGCTGTATCAGCTGCGTGATGGCCCTTGAGCCTGGGTGTGGCCCCATGCAGCAAGGAGACCAGAGCCTGCCTCACCCGCTCCCCAGATTATTTAGACAAGGTGGCACTAATGTGGTGACCAAGGGTGGCTACGTGTGTGGGCTGGGCTTGTTCTGTGACTGAGGTGGAGTAGGGAGGGCAGCTGTAGGAGTGCCATCTGTAGGGGCTATAGATAGATGAGAGGAAGCAGTCTGGTCAGTCCTGAGCCACCCATCATCACAGAGCTTGGGCTGAGTTGTAATACTGTCCTCATGTTCCTCATCAACTTCTTGAACAAATGCAAGTATATGTGCAAGGACTTTTTAAATTTTAAAAAGCTGTGAAAATGCAGGGTCATCATCTTAAGTAGCCTGTGTTTGAGACTTTATGGACAAGAAAACAGGCCAGAGAGCTGAAGCGACTTCCTGAATCCTCATGCAGCCCATGGGAGGCACATCTAGGACCTCAGGGACCCCGGATGTGGCCACAGTCAGTCCTTCTGGTCTGTGAGTGAGCACTGGGGGACTATAGAGCACCATCCTACGTGACAATGGGTGTCAGCTACTGCTGGAGGAAGGGATGTCAGATGGTATATTTGCTGCTCTCAGAAATAGGAAGCCCTGCATATTGGAAACCTCACAACCAGGGACTTGGGGGAGCTTGGCCCTCGAGACTCACAGCTGCAACTGCTGACTCAGGAAAGGCAGAGTCTGCTGCCTGTAGCTGCTGACATGTGGGAACAGACAAGTGCTCCTGGGTTGGGAAAGTGGCATCTGCTGAGGTCAGCGCCTCTGCTGTAGTGAAGGGCAGCCCTGGACTTGGACTCTCCCAGGGTAGAACCCTGTACTTGTCAGGCTGTTCCCCTAGAAAGGAGGCTGAATACCATCTGAATTTAATTCAGTAAAGGTTAGGTGAGCACCTACCACATGTAGAGAGCACCGAGGTGTTTCCAGCTTTTGAAGAGCTTCCTTTGAGGTCACTGTGAGGAAAGCTCATTGTGGTTGCATAGAATTCTGAGTTTGTGGGAGACAGGGGAGCAGTGACTTTTGACCTGGAAAACAGCTTCATTTATTACAGCTAAGTGCTTGTAGTTACTTAAAATTAGGTAGGAGGTCTGATTTCATTTCATCCAGAATGTAAAAATTATTTACCCCTGAAGTCTATCATATTTAAGTCATCTCAGCAACAAGTTGATCATAACTTCACTCATGGGAAGTTGGCGGTGGGTGGGGTGGGGAAACACACGAGCTCCCTGCCTGCAAACCACCCCTCCCTCTGATGCCATTTGGTGGCAAAGATCAGCCACCACCCTGGTCAGGTGCTTGCTCCCCTTGGGGGTGGTTAATGGTTTTCTCCTTAATCTCCTGTGTTCTTTTTCACTCACCTGCAGCCTGGTCCCAGCCCACCTGCCCAGCCTGGTTTCTTAACCATCTGTTCACCTTGCATGTGGCAGTACCATGGGTCTCACACATGGTGGACAGGTATTGGCCAGGTGCTCCCACTGTCTGTTCTCTTTGGCCAAATGTCTTCTCTCTGCTCCTCAGGCTCCACAGGCCTTCCCTGATGTTTAGGGCTCAGACTGTGGCCCCCTCCTCAGAGCAGCCTTGCTTTCCTCTCCCACCCCACTCATCTTACTGTTGGTTTCTCAGCACTTGAATCATTCTGTGAATTTACATGTTTCCTTGTTTTTCTTATTCTTATTGAGAGTAAGAAGCTCATCTTAGTAATCTTGTTCACAAACCTTATAGTATGCCACATATAGTGAAAAGATATTTGTTGAATTGAATGAGAATTATTGGATTTTTAGAGATAATGATATTCATTGGCCAGGCACGGTGGCTCACACCTGTAATCCCAGCATTTTTTGGGAGGCTGAGGCAGGTGGATCACCTGAGGTCAGGAGTTTGAGACCAGCTGGCCAACATGGTTTTCTCCTTTAATCTCCCATGTTCTTTTTCACTCACCTGCAGCCTGGTCCCAGCCCACCTTCCCAGGCTGGTTTCTTAACCATCTCTACTAAAAATAAACAATTAGCCAGGTGTGGTGGCAGGTGCCTGTAATCCCAGCTACTGGGGAGGCTGAGGCTGGAAAATTGCTTGAAACCGGGCTTGGGGGTGGGGAGTGGTAGTAGTTGCAGTGAGCTGAGATCATGTCACTGCACTCCAGCCTAGGCAATAGAGCCAGACTCCCTCTCAAAAAAAAAAAGTGTTTATTTTTTCACATGGTACATACTGCACACATCTGACACTCTTAGGAAAATGCTTATGTGTGGTAAGAACTTCACCGGAATTCCTTAGCTCTTTGCAGGGCTCAGAAGTTGGCCTTCCGGGGACAGTACTTTCCCATACCCCTCCCCTGGCCCAGGACCCCTTACTCCTTCTGGCTCACCTTTTCTGGCAGCTTCCTGCCCCTCGAATGTCATTTACAGCCTTGCCAACCTACCTTGACATTTTAACCTTTTTCCCCTTACCAGTGACGTTATCATTGGTGGTCAGAGAATTGACTGTGTGTGACTGTACATTTGAGGCAAGATAAAAGGACAGACATTTTCCTTACATTATTAGTTGTGCAACAGAAGCCAATTAAGAGATTGGAGAGGTGAATGACACTAGTAATGGCCTGCGGCTTGGGGTGGAGTGGGGCACACCCAGTACGTCATTGTGACTCAGAAGTCCATGTCACCACCCTGAGCCAAGTTCTAAAGTCAGGGCCAAATACCACACTTACTTCATAAAGAAGTCAAAGTCTGACTTCGCCTCCATTTCTCATGAGTGAAAAACTATTATAGGAAACTTTTGTCTTCAGTGTTTTTGATGGCAGCTTGCTATTTATTAGATTGTGGTATTCTTAAGTCTGATTTTCTTCATTGGCCAGTTACTGTATTTTCTCCTTTTCATTTCTGCTTTGTCACTTGAAACGTTTCCAGAAGTACAAGTCACTGCCCCTGCCCACATCAGACTGCAGTTTCAGGATATCCAGGCAACAGCAAGAGATAAATAGGAATAAATTTGGCTGGAAGAAAGAGAAAACACAGCTTAGGTAGCTTAAACTAACAGGCTTACTTTTCTCACTCATTAAGAGAGCTGGGGTTCAGGCACAGTGGCTCACGCCTGTAATTCCAACCCTTTAGGAGGCTGAGGCAGGTGGATCACAAGGTCAGGACTTCAAGACAGCGTGGCTAAGATGGTGAAAGCCCATCTCTACTAAAAATACAAAAAAAAATAAGGCATGGTGGCGATTGCCTGTAATCTCAGGTACTCAGGAGGCAGAGGCAGGAGAATTGCTTGAACCTGGGAGGTGGAGGCTGCAGTGAGCCACTGCACTCCAGCCTGGGTGACAGAACAAGACTCACTATCTCCAAAAAAAAAAAAGAGCAGGGGTTGCCCAACTCAGCTCAGGTTCTCAGTGAGCCATCAGCCACCAGGTGCCACCTTCCAGTGAGTGGCCTTCTGTTCCATCTAGGTGTCTCTTAATGCTCCATGGGAATTAGATGGGACATGCTCTGGCTCTCTCTTCCAGAAGGTTTCTCTTCATTTGGGAGGGGCTTCCCCTTGCGCTGGCTGGTCAATGACTCAACCTCATCTTAATTTATCCCTCAGAATGGGAACAGACAGCAAGGGAGAGATCTCAGGTTGTGATGAGTGTACAGTAAGGGCTGGGATTATCAGCAGGGAAAACCCTCTCCCAGGTAGTGACAAAGGTAAGCGCCCATGTGAAGGGAAAGGACAAACATCCCATGAGGAAGAAAGGTAGCTGTCAGGCCCAAGGAAAGGAAGGAACGTGGTGTGGGGGCATGGGAGCAGGTGGGCAGGGAGGCCTCTGCAGGTTCCCTGGAACCTAAACCCAGGAGTCATGGAAGGCAGATCCAGATTCAGGTGTTGAGAGGACGAGGCAGGGGTGAGTAGTTCAAAGAGCTGGAGAAGAGGCATCTCCTTGGGGAGTGGAAGATGTTAGAGAGATGCAGGGTTGCAGGACAACAGGGAGATAGAGTCGGGGATGGACTGTGGCATCTGGGCCCCACCAGGAAGGAAGTGGCCCCATTGGTGACTCATACAGGGAGGAGTGGGGTCAGTGGGTGGCTAGGAGCCCTGGCACTTGGGCAGGCCTTGCTTCCTGCTGCCACAGCTGTTGGGAGGTGAAGCCTGCAGGCCAAAAAATGACCTTCATTTTCAGAGCCTTTCTGAATAAACTCTTTTGAGGTTTAACTTACATACATTAAAATTCACTTGTTTTAAGTGTTTAATGCAGTAGGTTTTGCCAAATGTATGCAGTCACTACATTCAATACAAAACATTCTGTAACTCAAATTCAAAAACCTTTTAGTATACCTCCAGGTCTTGGTGCAAAGAGGGCTTGCTGTTGTTGGGTGTGCAGGCTCACCCAATCCTGGAGACAGAATGGGCTCTTTGTCTGAAGGTGGGGCAGAGTGCTCCCCCAGTGGTGTGGGAGCTGAGCTGACTGGAGAGTGAAGTGG
>CAUYQU010057783.1:0-10405 GCA_963574635.1 Cheracebus regulus
TTTTTTTTTTTTTCCTTAGGATTGTCTTGGCTATGCAGGCTCTCTTTTGGTTCCATATGAAGTTTAACGAGGTTTTTTTCCCCAATTCTGTGAAAAAGTCATTGGTAGCTTGATGGGGATAGCATTGAATTTATAAATTACTTTGGGCAATATGGCCATTTTCACAATATTGATTCTTCCTAACCTTGATAATGGAATATTTTTTCATCTGTTTTTGCCCTTTCTTATTTCCTTCAGCAGGGGTTTGTAGTACTCCGTGAAGAGGTCCTTCACATTCCTTGTTAGCTGTATTTCTAGGTATTTTATTCTCTTTGTAGCAATTGTGAATGGGAGTTTACTCATGATATGGCTTTCTGTCTATTGTTGGTGTATAGGAATGCTTGTGATTTTTGCACATTGATTTTGTATTCTAAGACTTTGCTGAAGTTGCTTATCAGTTTAATGAGATTTTGGGCTGAGATGATGGAGTCTTCTAAATATACAATCATGTCTTCTGCAAGTAGAGACAATTTGAGTTTCTCTTTTCCTAATTGAATACCCTTGATTTCTTTTTCTTGCCTGCGTGCCCTGGCTAGAACTTCCAATACTATGTTGAATAGGAGTGGTGAGAGAGGGCATCCTTGTCTTATGCCAGTTTTCAAAGGGAATGCTTCCAGTTTTTGCCCATTTAATATGATATTGGCTGTGGATTTGTCATAAATAGCTTTTATTATTTTGAGACACATTCCATCGATATGTAGTTTGAATCCCTGAATAGACCAATAGCAAGATCTGAAGTTGAGGAAGCAATTAATAGTCTACCAACCAAAAAAAGTCCAGCATCAGATGGATTCACAGTGGAAATCTACCAGAGGTACAAAGAGGAGCTGGTACCACTCCTTCTGAAACTATTCCAAACAATATAAAAAAAGGGAATCCTCCCTAACTCATTTTATGAGACCAACATCATCCTGATACCAAAACCTGGAAGAGACATAACTAAAAAATAAAATTTCAGGCCAATATCCATGAAGAACATTGATGCGAAAATCTTCAATAAAATACCGGCAAACCAAATCCAACAGCACATCAAAAAGCTTATCCATCACTACCAAGTCAGCTTTACCCCTGGGATGCAAGGTGGTTCAACACACGCAAATCTATAAATGTAATCCATCACATAAACAGAACCAAAGACAAAGAACACATGATTATCTTGATAGATGCAGAGAAGGCCTTCGACAAAACTCAACAGCCCTTTATGCTAAAGCCTGGGCTGTTTTTAGAGTGCTGATGTAAATGGGCTAGGTGAAGATGTGGCAAAGACATGGGATATTTAAAATTCCTGAATTGATGATAATGTGCAACCCAAGTTGAGAAGCTCTGGTTTGGAATGACTGAACCCACACCTGGAAATAGCTATGTACCATTCTGTATGTAGCTTAACTAAAGGATACACCCTTTGTCTAGAGACAAAGTTCTTTCTCCTGGCAACTTATGGCTGTCTTGGTTCCCCGGATCTTCTTCTGCTGATTCGTGGCTGCTTATATTTTTTACTATATATGATAGGATGCACAATTTGTGATTCAGGCTTAGGTCTTTTCTGCTAGATCTTGGTTCTTAGTTTCTTGAGTACTGAATCTTATTGGTTGATTAGTGGGGAAAAGCCTACCTGTGTGGGATTCCAGCTCCCTGTCTCTTGGGAAATGTTTTGCAGGTCAGATTTCTCTTTCACTTGTGGTAAGGCAAAGAAAGTGCCTTCTGTATTGCACTCTTAACTGAAAGTGGATTTTGCCATTGCTCAGAAATATAGACCTCTGTGATAACTTAAGTGCAACACTCTGAAGCAATGCCCCAAAGTCTCAGCCAACACCACCACCTGCTTGACCAAGCCAGTGGCAAACATTTACACATTAGGTGCTCACTATATATGTGACAATTTTATTTTTTATATGAACACTTTAGTTATGAATAGAGTCCAGTGCTATATATCTTCTCTGTCCATCATTTCTCAAATGTTGGAAGTATTCTACATCTGCACTGTCCAGTATAATAGCCACTAGCCATATGTGGTTTTTGAGCCCTTGAGGTGTAGCAAGTGTGGCTAAGAAACTGAATTTTAATTGAATTTATTTAAATTGAAATAGTCATATATGGCTAGTAGCTATCATACTGAACAGCAGAAAGAGAGACAAATATTTTAGTAAGTGTATTTTCCTTCAGTGTTTCACAACTTTTCAGTTTCTCTCTCTCTCTCTCTCTGTCTCTATACTTCTCTATGTTTAAAGATCTCCTGCTTTATATTCCAGTATTTGGGGCTTGGTTGCCTGGTAGCTGTCTTTTCTATTGCTATATATTACCTACTATCTAGTGTTTCTCTTTCCAGTTTCTTTCTGTCCAAACACAAATGCTCTCTGTCTCTCATTTCAGTCCCATATCTCCTCTGCATGTAGTAATTGAAGAATTGGTTATTTGATAATGCCTACAATTGGCAGTAGTTTCAACAAAAATACTGAACATTTTACCAAAATGTATTAACCAATTAGAGAAATACACCTGACACTGAGGTAATTTACTCCACATCCTACCTTTTATACCAGATAGTAAAGCTTTTAAAATAAATCATGTATTTTAAAATGACTGTCTACCTCTCACATACAAGTGAAAACTCTATTTAAACATATACAAAGTTTATTTCTATTTGTCTTTGTTTTTGCAGATCACCATGTTTGCTTCCCAAGGAATTTCAGCACTAAATTGTATCCGACCATCTTTATCTAACATGGCTGGTCCTTGTTAAAGGACCAATACAAGCACTGTATGTAAAAAATTCAGTCAAATTAAGAATTGGAGTCTGCATTATTGGAAACAAACAACCTCATTGAGGTACAAGTAATTGTACCCAAGTGACAGGTTGGGGAAGCATGTAGTACCGGCAGAGAGAATGGTGTTAAAATACATGCCCGTAAGCCACAATATAATGTACTAAGGTTATTCCACTCTCTATCACCGAGCACCTTGACATAACTTAATGTCTCATTGGAAAAGAGCTCAAAGAAACACTAGGAGATTTTCCAAAATGTCTAGGAAAACACATGTGGATATTAAACAATCACTTATGAAAAAAATTGTCCCCAAATTTTGGTTTATACCTGTAAGGAAAATTTGGGAAAATTCCAACCAGGTTGGGAATGTGACAGGATGTGAAGTGTTTTAAATACAGACAGCTAAAGGTCAATGTTTTGACCAGTTTGAGACCTGAAAGTAGCTCCACTCTATCTTCTCCCATGATCCCCTCACCACATGATCATAAACAGCACTCAAACATTTCTTTTCAAAAGAGAGAAATCAGATTTAGCAATCAGCTCCTCACAAGTTATCATCTCTTCCTCTTCCTCCTCTTCATCCAGTGTGCCAGGCACTGAGAATTCATCCAGTGTGGTGGGCACTATGCTAGGCAGGTGACCTCATTAGATACACTTTTACAGAGGAAAAAGAGGGTAAGGAATGATCAACTCAGCTTAAATGTAATGAAACATTTATATCCCAAATATGATTTTCACCGCAGTTTTCTTGCTTGAAAAAAAATTGAAAAAGTACATGTTTATAGGCCCCTTCCTGCCTTTTCTCTGTCTGAAATCACTCATCTCGCTCTTGTTTTAATGACTAGCTCCAATGGCCCCTCTTGGTTCCACCTGTCAGGATAGAGTCCTCCCTGGGCACTATGTACGCCCCTGTTCTGTGGCGCCTACCCACGTATGCCCTGCCACGGGCTGGTCCTCTACATCGTCAGCTCCCTGAGCATGGGGATAAGTGCTGACTCATCTTTGTACCTTACAACAACTCAAAGCAGTTGCCAAAGACGGACATTTGATAGAAGTCAGGGCAACTGGCTATCAAAAGCAGCATATTTTCAGATCCTTACAAGCACAGCTTCCAGAGTACTAATCTACAGTGTGTGTTTTGTTTGTTTTCTACATGCACTCTGTAATGAGTGGTGACTGCAACCAACTTAGTGGCTCATAAGAATGCTTAAATGTTTTAGAATTATGAGCCCAGTGTTAAACACAGCCATCATTAAAATTAATTTGCATAAACTTATGATTAAATCTATTTTATTAAAAACAAAGGTAATCAATAATACAAAGTTATCACTTCCTATCTCTCAGATCTTGAGATTACTCACATCTGTTGCAATGCACAGTGGAAATGCAGTACAGTGACATGCTTCTGCACATCCCATCCCATTCTGCATTCAGTAATGTCATGTTAGTAACATGATGTCATCCAGGTTGGCATATGTGTCCCACAGTAATGGACAAAACTACAAATCAGGAACCACTCATCCCCAGTGACTGGCATAATACCAACTTATTCTGAACCCAATTCTTCCTTATCCGGATTGAGTACTTTCATTTTCAGATCTTCCATTTAACTAAATATTTCAACGGTATCTTTCCTACGTGCAGATTGTCAGGCTGAAAGAATAAAAATATAGAAAAATGCATTTTAGAACTAAGAGACGTTGAAGCCATTATATTTTTGTACTGATTGAAAAGTCCATATCACATCTTGCAACACCACAAGGTCATGACCACGGATCTAATTATGATTATTCAATCTAGAGAAATAATCTTTGTCCTTTGAGCTCTCAGGTTCTTAAGAGTTGAGGAAGAGAGGGCTTCTTATAACTTTGCATCAGAGTACAAAATGAATAAAATACAGAGCCTGTCAGCTGAATCACCGTACTGAATACCTTTTTAAGTGACGAATGCTTTCACCTGGCATTTGGTGATTGAATATACAATCAAGATGAAGCAATAAAAAGGCCAATACGCTACCTCATGGGATTCTCTTCTGTCTCTAGTTTATTCTCCACCCTTTCCTCTCCTCTGCCTCCTTTATCATCTTTTCTCTCTCTGTTTAAGGATACCTTGCTCTGAAATTTCTTACAATGAGCAGTAAAGCAGATAGTTTTAAGAGAGGAATGATTTTAAACAGATTATTTGCTGTAATGCACTTAAAAAGTTTGTGTGAGGTTATTTGGGGGTGACACAAGGTACCTTAAAAACAGTTCTGTTTTCTAAAAATTGAATAAAATTGAAGATCCCAAGAGTTGCTATTGCCTGTGGTCATTTTGGCTCATTTATGATTTTCTTTAAATAATTTCAATTTCTTCTCTATCTCACCTTTTCAGCAATATTTTTTTCCTTCTTAAAATCTGCTTACTTCTGTATAATGGGACCCAATTTGGACGGATGACCTGGCGGGGAATTTTATGAACATCATTTACTGTAAATAAAGGTCAGGGAGAGAAGTATGGTTTAGGTAACTGGCTTTTTAAATTAAGTAAAAATTGAATCATTTTCTGAAAGGTGAATCCACTCAACAGGTCTAGAAACTTTTAGTTAAAAACAGTAAATTGATCAAATGTCTTTGTAGTGGAGCAGAGAAAACTTTAGTAAATAAAGTACTTTTATTTTTCTGTCTCCCTGCTTTTCTTTCCACCAAAATATCCATTCATTTTGTTCCTCATCGAATCAATTACTGCTGAACAATTCAAAAGTGCTATACTCCACAGATGTGTCCTCTGAGCACATTTTGTAGGGATTTTTTTTTTTTTTGTATGTGGCCAGTACAAATGGTTATTTCTCCAGCTTTAATGAAGAGAGTCAGGTAGGTGTCTCAAAAGGAAGGAAATGGCCTTAAGTAAAATGGACGCTCTGGGGAAGCTGGGAGAGTCCAGCACTCAAGAGAAGCTAGCTGGGCAGCCCTCTCAGACAGGAGATGCTGTTCCCCAGAGTCTGAGCCGCTTTCGGAAGGTTGAGGGTTGGCTGTCACTTCAGAGTCTGATGCCAACACATAGGACTTGGTTGTTCCACTCCGTCAGCTTCAGTGTATGAGGAGAATCCATTTTTATTGCCTTAAATTTTTAGAAACACACAAGAAAAATTTGGTGACTATTAGATTAGAAGAGAGTTTCTGCATAAGGGGTGAGGGAGAGTGAACCAGCTGATGCCTCTCGCCTTTGCACAAATATTCCTACAATATCAATGTTTAGGACAGACAGTAGAGAGACAGAGTCATATTGGGAAAGTGAAGACTTAACAGGCAATGTTTTCCTTATGACAGGTGCATTTACTAGCATGAGGCAAACTGGTATGTTGGAAACAAAAACATCTGAGTTTCAGTCCGACGTCTGGGTTGGGGTGTCAGCTCTGCCTTGAGACCTCCAGCAAATTACACACTCTCCCTAAGCCTCAGTGTCAATATCTGCAAAGTCGGGGTGACAGCTCTCTGACCTCTACCAGAAGTCTGACGAGAGGAAGTGCCTGGAAATTCTTTGCTAACAGTAAAGAGTTCTCAAATCTGAAGGTGTTATCAAGCGTTTGGAATTCATCCTCTAGAGGTATACTACAGGGAAGACAATGAAATGGACTCTGGAGGGACTGGAGCAATATTAACGTTCCTCCCAAGATTTCCTCTGTGTAACTGGATAGTTACTCTTGGCAATAGCAGTTTTACTCAAACAAGACCAAGTGAAAAGTCTTCAGGAGCTTAGCAAGCTCAATAGCCACTGGGAGCGAGGGTGCAAGGAATTGGCTCTAGAGAACTCTGACATGAAATTAAGATGCTGCAATGTGTGTAAAGTACCGATGCCATGAAAGGTGCCTCTGGCTCCACCTTGTAAACTGAGAGCTTTGGCAAGGGCAGACGGGTAGGCAATGTCCTAAAGAGACCTGCATTTTGCTTCAGGCTGTGCACAGCAGAGAACAGACCAAGATCCGTCTCCTACAGCAGGGAGAAACGACAGCTGCCGCCATCCACTACCTGGAGCAGCATTCGGGGTGTTCTAAGATTTACTCCCAACTAACTTAGCCCAGATGGGATGTTGGAAAATTGAGAGGTAATTGCCTTTACGTTCATCTTGAGTACATTTTTATTACCTCCTCTCACAGAGGATTATCAGGGAAATAAAGCAACAAAGCTATTTTCTGGAAAAATAAGAGATGCACCTCCTCTCAGGTGTCGAGTGGTTTTTTTTTTTTGACAGAGACGATTTTGATAGAAAAATATCCAGTGCAATCCAGGGGGATGTTTAGATGGCAGATCAGCCTCTGTGGTCTGAGCTTCACGTCCTGAGTGTCTAGAAGGCTGGGTCATGTCATTTTCCAGTGGGTAAAGGGAAAAAGTGAGCAGCACACTGTATGGTGGGCACTCAAAGGGAATAAGCATCTTTCACGTGGGTGTTGTCTGCTTCCACTGGGAAAGCTCCTATGAGAGCAGTTTCTAAGCAGCCACAGACACTCACTGTCTGCATTTCAACACTGCCCAGAATTTGGGGAAAGTGGATTTCCCATTTTTTATTTTTAACACCACACCTATTTTCTTGTTCCCAAGCTAAGCTTTATACGATGTGGACGACTATTTTGACAAACTTCAGCTACTGCAGGTAATGGCCACAGGGGATTCAGCCTTCAGCACATGCTGTCTGCTCCTCCTGCTTGCCCACTTTCACTGCTAAATGACGGTTAAATGCTATAAAGGTGGCCAGCTGTGCCCTGTTCTGTGGATGAGAATAATGAGCTAGAAAGATGACTATAAGGAACATCCACTGTAAAGATTTCTCTGGAATGCCAACAACGGGAGAGCTTATGGATCTCTGGTATGCCACCTAAGCCAAAGCAAAAAGAAGAGAGTGGACGTTCTGTGATCCCCTCTATCCAAGAGAGAGATTTCACACACATGTAGAGCATGCTCACACATGTATACACACACATGCTCACGCTGACACTTTCGATACACAGCTTCCTAAATCTCAAACTTAACTTTGCTGAAAAAGAGAAGGAGGACCAGGCACGGGGGCTCATGCCTCTAATCCCAGCACTTTGGGAGGCCAAGGCGGGTAGATCACCTGAGGTCAGGAGTTCGAGAATAGCCTGACCAACGTGGTCTACTAAAAATGCAAAATTAGCTGGGTGTGGTGGTGTATGCCTGTAATTCCAGCTACCGGGGAGGCTGACGCAGGAGGATGATTTAAACCCTGGGAGGTGGAGGTTGCAGTGAGCTGAGATTGCACCATTGCACTCTGGGCAACAAAAGCAAAACTCTGTTTTGAAAAAAAAGAGAGAGAGAGAGAGAAAGTATATGAGTTGTGGGGTATTTAGTATGATATTTAGTTTAATTCATAGTTTCTACAGTAATAATTCTTAATTCAAGAATAGGTTGATTTTCTTTCTCTACTTTTAAAATCATGATTTCCTGGTTTCCTGTCCAAGCTAAGGAAAGGCTGTCAGTCTGCAATTAAGTCTGACTGGTTTGCTCCTGGCTTTCTCCGTGAAACTGCTCTTCAGACACTTGTCTGTCAATAACCTTCCAAACCTTAACAAAAGCCCTTTGTTGAGAAGAAAGAAGGGTAGGAGAAGAGAGGAGGGCAGGCAAGAATCTCCTAGTCAACTTCCCTCCCTCCCTGGGCTTGTCCTTCTTGATCTAATACCATTTAAATTACAGTATGAACAGACACTTTTCAAAAGAAGATATATATGAGGCCAAAAAGCATGAAAAAATGTTCATCATCACTGGTCATTAGAGAAATGCAAATCAAAACCACACTGAGATATCATCTCATGCCAGTTAGAATGACAATCATTAAAAAATCTGGAGACAACAGATGCTGGAGAGGATGTGGAGTAATAGGAACACTTTTACACTGTTGGTGGGAGTGTAAATTAGTTCAACCATTGTGGAAGGCAGTGTGGCCATTTCTCAAGGATCTAGAAATAGAAATTCCATTTGACCCAGCAATCCCATTACTAGGCATATATCCAAAGAACTGCAAATCATTCTACTATAAAGACACACGCACACATATGTTCATTGCAGCTCTGTGTACAGTAGCAAAGACCTGGAACCAACCCAAATGCCCATCAATGGTAGACTGGACAAAGAAAATGTGGTACATATACACCATGGAATACTACACAGCCATAAAAAACGATGAGTTCATGTCCTTTGTAGAGACTTGGATGAATCTGGAAACCGTCATTCTCAGCAAACTGACACAAGAACAAAAAGCCAAATACCATATGTTCTCACTCATAGGTGGGTGTTGAACAATGAGAACATGTGGACTCAGGGAGAGGAACATCACACACTGGGGGCAGTTAATGGGGATAGGGGAGAGGGAGTCAGGGGAGGGGAGGGAGGGGAGGGTGGGGAGGGGTAACATGGGGAGAAATGCCAGATATGGTATGCACCTAAAGTAAAATAAATAAATTAAAAAAAATTACAGTAACAACTCATTCTAAATGAGTTTTTAGAAACCAAATTTTAATCAATTAAGGGCCATTGCATTCGTAACCTTCTATTGAAGTATATTGTATCTAGAAAATATTGCACATGGTATAAATAAATATCCACAAATGCAATGTGCCCATGTAAACAACAGCTAGATCAAGAAATAGAGTATTGCCAGAAACTTCAGACTCCCTCTTGTCACTTCTAGCGACCATTTCCCACCCAAGGGAACCACAGTTCTGATTCCAAAAAGTTTAGATTACCTTTCCTTATTTTTTGTGAATTTTGTGAATGTTTGTCGTCTATTTTGTCTGGCTTCCTTCACTTAGTACTGTGCTTGTGAGATTTACCCATGTTGTTTTTATTCACATTACATTACAGTATTCAATTGAATGGATATACCACAATCTGTTCATCCAATGAATTGCTGATGTCTACTTGGACACTTTCCAGTTTCTAGCTAGTAATAGTTACACCATGAATATGTCTGCACATGTCATTTGAACAAAACACATGAATAACTTCGGGGGCTGTTAACCCTAAGAAGGGGATTGCTGTATCATGGATTGTGCAGGAGATCAACCTTAGTAGATACTGACAAACAGATTCCAAATGAGGAATTTACTTAACATTGCTGGTACCAGCAATGCCTGAGAATTCCAGCCACATTCTTAACAACATTTAGTATTTTTTGTCTTTTTCATTTTAGTGGCATCACATAATAGTTTTAATTGGCATTTCACTAATGATAAATGAAATTGAGCATCTTCTTTGTTATTATGCTTTAAATTCTGGGGTACATGTGCAGAATGTGAAGGTTTGTTACCCAGGCATACATGTGCCATGGTGGTTTGCTGCACCCATCAACCTGTCACCTACATTAGGAATTTCTCCTAATGCTATCCCTCCCCTAGCTCCTGATCCCCCAATAGGCCCTGGTGTGTGATGTTCCCCTCTCTGTGTCCACGTGTTCTCTTTTTTTTTTTTTCTGTGATGTCTGTGCTGACACCAGGTAGTTAGTGTAAGAATTGAGTTAAACTGTGGGACACCCAGTTGGTATGTGCAAAGAATTGGAGAATTACTTGGTGTACTCATATTATTTGGTGTCAGAAGTGTTGACAGTATAGAA
>CAUYQU010057785.1:0-53634 GCA_963574635.1 Cheracebus regulus
GAAGGAAGGAAGGAAGGAAGGAAGGAAGGAAGGAAGGAAGGAAGGAAGGGAGAAGAGGAGGAGGGAAAAAAGAAAAAGAAATAGAAGTATCTTCAATGACATCTGTTTGCCCCATTACCTTCTACCTTATACAATAAGTAACCAACAGAAAAGGGTCTTCCCACAAAAGGTATGAATGGCCTTTCAGGCAGTTAGCAATATACTAAACTTTGAATCCAGGATGCCAAATATAAATTAATGTGGGGGCCAGACTACCATGGGTGATGTAATAAACTTCACTTACAGCATACATTTTTTCAGTGATAAAGGAGTTGTCTCTGAGGCTTTCAAGAAAAGGAAATAGCTTTGTTATTGCATTTGCTATCTCCACCTTATTTTCCTTGAAGTGACTGAAAAAGATATCACAGGAAACTTTCTTCTTCTGGACCATTGCAAACATCCTAAGGAAAAAAATACAATGAGAAAATAAACATCTCCCAGTCGAAACATTCCAGGCCCAGATAACTTCACTTGTAAATTCTTCAAAACATACATTTATGAAAGAATAAAACCAATCTTACACAACCTCTTCCAATGATTAAAGAAAAAAGGAACGTGCTCTAACTCGCTGGAAAAGGATAGCATAATCCTGATACACAAACCTGACAAAGACATTACAAAAATGAAAAGTACAGATTACTATCTCTCATGGACAGAGATAGGAAAACTGCAACTAAATATTACCAAGTCAAATCCAGCAATGGGTAAAAATAATAATACATCATGACTAAGTGGGACTTATTCCAGGAATGTAAGAATCCTTTAACATTTAAAAATCGGGAACTGGTGCTCACTTCGGCAGCACATACACTAAAATTGGAACAATACAGAGAAGATTAGCATGGCCCCTCCACTAGGATGACATGCAAATTTGTAAAACGTTGCATTAAAAAAAAATCAGGAAATGTCTATCACCAGATTGACAAAATAAAGGAGAAAAACATATGATAATTTCAATACATCCAGAAAAAGCTAAAATACAATAAAATATCTGTTCATGATTTTTTAACTCTCAGAAAACTAAGAATAGAAAGTAGAAAGTAACTTTTTAATATAATAAAGTATATAAGCAAATAAAACCTTATAGCTAACATTATACTTAAATGTGAAATACTAAATACTTTCCCATTCAATTTTAGAACAAAACAAAAATGTCTACTGTCACCATTTCCATTTAACACTTACTAAAAATCCTAGACAATGCAATAAGGTGAGAAAAAGAAATAAAAAGATAAACCTATAAGGGAGAAAATATAACTACCATTATTTGCAGATGACTATATACCTGGAAAATCTAAAGGAATGGATAAACTATTAGAATTAATTAATTTCAGTAAAGTGTCTGGATTCAAGGTTAATATGCAAAAATCAATTATATTTTTGTATACTAAATAATTTTTTGTATACAAGTTTAAATAAAAATAGAAAAAATATCCTTTTCAAAAGCATCAAAACCACCAACAATAAAGGTAAATCAAACAAAAGATGTGCAAGAACGCTACACTGAAAATCACAAAACTTTTGCTGAGAGAAATTTAAGAAAGCCGAAATAAATGGAAAGGTATATTTGTGGATTGAAGACTAAATATTAATATGTAAGGCAGGGTGTGGTGGCTCACACCTGTAATCCCAGCACTTTGGGAGGCCAAGGCAGGCAGATCACGAGGTCAGGAGTTCGAGACCAGCCTAGCCAACATAGTGAAACCCCATCTCTACTAAAAGTATAAAAAATTAGCTGGGTGTGGTGGCAGGCACCTGTAATCCCAGTTACTCAGGAGGCTGAGGCAGAAGAATCACTTGAACCAGGAGGCAGAGGTTGCAGTGAGCTGAGATAGCACCATTGCACTCCAGCCCAGGCTACAGTGTGAGACTCTGTCTCAAAAAAAAAAAAATTAACAAGTAAATTATCCCCAACTGATTGATAGATTTGATATAACTTTAGTAAAATTCAAGTGGAATTGTTTGTGGAAATTGACAAACTTATTTTAAAATATAAATGAAAATGCAGAAGACTAAGATAAGCCAAAAGCGTCTTGAAAAAGAATCACAGTGTTTTAATTTCATACAAAGTTACAGTAACTGAGACAACATGACACAGGTGTAAAGATAAGCATATAAATCAATAGAGACAGCAAGAAAGAGAAACACACACATAAGGTCACCAAATTTACAACAAAGAACCTGCTGCATTTTAGTGGGAAAAAGGATGATCTCTTCATGAAATGGTATTGGAGCAATTGAAAATCCTACCTCACGCCATATACAAAAATTAATTTCAAATGAATCGTAGACCTAAATATGAAAGATGAAATAGTAAAGCTTCTAGAGTAGGTAGGATAAGCTTCTTGGCTTAAGGTAGGCAAAGATTTCTTGCAGAAGATCCCAAAACACTATGAAAGAAAACACTGACAAATTAGACTTACTTTAAAGTAAAAAATTTTGTTTAGCAAAAGACACTATTAAGAAAGTGAGGAAAAGCCACAGAATGTGTGAAGATGTTCACAACATTCTGTAGAGAAGAAGACTTCTATGTCGAACATATAGAAAGAATGTCTAGTAAAAGGAGAACACAAAAATCCTCATTTTTAAAAACAAAAATAAAGGCACAATAGCCAGCATTTCATAACAGAGAATACTCAAATTATAAGCATATCAAAACGTGCTTGAAAGCATTGTTTTTCGGGGAAATGCAAAGTAAAATCTCAATGAGATACCACTATGCCAAGGTACCACTATGCATTCACCAAAATGGCTAAGATTTAAAAAACAAAAAAACTAGCATTAAATGTTGAGAAAAATATACTGTTTGAAACACTCCTACATTGCTACTGGAGTGAAAATTAATACCCCCACTTTGGAAAACTGGCAGCATCTACTAAAGCCACCCTATGACCGGGCAATTACACTCCTAGGTCTATGCCAAGGGAAACAAAGCAAAACCAATAAAAATAACCTCAGGGTTCAAATATCTTTGTCTCACCTAGACAACATTTGCAAGAGGGTAAGTCAGGATAGGTAGCATTCCACCAGCAGCTATCACTTGTCACTTTTTACCTGATGTCTCAGAGCTTAGTTTCTTCTACTTTGCAATATGCAGTTGGCTTTATGACCCAGTTCAAAGAAGTTCTGGAATAAAACTGAGTATAAGTAAATAAATGTAAAAACCCACATGGAGAAAGATGACAAAGGAAAGGAGAAAAAGTCTAATCCTCTGTTCATTTGCCTCCTCCACCTGCTGACTTCCTGGTCCTGCTACTTTCTAGGCTGCAGAGCCCCATGGGGAATAATGCACCATCCGCCACCATCTATGCACTTTCAGACCCAGATTGGGCTTCCCAGCAAGGCTCCCAGGGACCAGAACAAAAGTCTGAACTGACTCACCCAGAAAGCAGAAAAGGGAAGTGAAAATATTAATGTTCGTGAATGTCTCTGTATTTGTGAAAACTAGACCATAGATATTCTGGGTTTCTCAACTCTTGTGCAAATATGGTAGCAGGGAATTAAGGACTTACAGAGTCATGCCTGGAGGGCCAGAAGAGAATGTAGCCCAAGGAGGAGGAACAGGAAGGAGATCAACTCCAAGGAGTCCACAGAAGTCAGGGGACCGTGTGTTTATGCAAAGGAAAGAGGGCGGAAAAGTCTATTTAACCAAAACTGACTGAAGTTGTTTCTAGGTGAAGTAACATAGTTGATTTTAGAGAGAAGTAAACCTCTATTTTGCCTCCTCCCCTTGCAGAGATGGTCATGGAGAAAAAAAGGGAAAGACAGAAACTTCAAAGCCTGTCTCAGGCTTATGAGTTGTTCGGGCACGTTGTGACCTTGACCGGACAATTTCGACCCCAAGCATTTGGATGTAGGTTGAAGGAAGCTGAACTGCTCCACATCATGAAGTCTGGGGAATTCCCGTAGAGTTTCTGGAAAGCAGCTAAGGAGGAAAAAGAGAAACCTCTGGACCACTGGGGCCAGAGGCAGGAGCCAAGTTGGTAAAAATAGCCAACTTTTTAAAGATAGTACAGATATGAAGCTTTAAAAGATATATATACCCCCAGAGACTGGGCACAGTGGCTCACACTTGTAATCCTAGCACTTTGGGAGGCTGAGGTGGGCAGATCACAAGGTCAGGAGTACAAGACCAGCCTGGTCAACATAGTGAAACCCCATCTCTACTAAAAATAGAAAAAAAATTAGCCAGGTGTGGTGGTGTGTGCCTGTAATCCCAGCTACTTGGGAGGCTGAGGCAGGATAATCACTTGAACCCAGGAGGTGGAGGTTACAGTGAGCTGAGATCACGCCACTGCACTCCAGCCTGGGCAACAGAGCTAGACTCCGTCTCAAAAAAAAAAAAAAAATACTTCCAGAATTCGACATTCCTCCCATTTAGAGGTGGAGTCTGTGTCCCCTTTAATCTGGGATCTGTGACTCGTTGACCAACAGAATGTTTGAATATGGAGAAAGAAATGCTATTCTGATTCTAAGACCAGGCCAAACCACAGGAGGGCCCCAGCCAGCCATGCGGTGCACCATATTGGGAGTAGATGCTGCAGCCCCATTGGGCTGCCAAGAGATTCCCATGTAGAGCACACACCATCTCCACTGAGCTCCGCCCAAACTGCAGGTGCATCACAAAATAATACAGGATTTTTGTTGTTTTAAATCTCTGCTTTAGGGTAGTTTTTCTTCACAATAGTATAACTAGAACAGATTTTGAAGTAGGTTGCAGTTATAATAAAAACATAAAACATGGGGTATTTGGCTGCAGGACAGAGCAGTGGGTAGAAGCCTAAAGGTGTTCCAGAAGATGTCAGTGCAGTGTATGGGAAAGCAATAGAAACTCTAGTGGAATCTGGAGGAAGGAGACCCTTGTTATGTATTGGTAAAAGTTCTGTAAGACTCTCACCTGCAATCATGGGGAAATAGAAAATGTACCTAACAAAGTCAATGATCTAGAGCTATCCGGGCAGTGGAGGTCAAGAAGGCTTCTCGTGAGCTGGGCCGAGAGGATTAGAACCGATATTGTCTAGGTCTTAAGGGGTGAGATGAAGATCCAGCTACATTTGTTGATACAGAGAGTTTTTTCACTCGTACTCTGATATTATTCAAGAAAGATAAGAAGTGACTTTTTTAAATACTGAAAATGTATCAGTGCAAAGTTAAAGATAAACTGGAGCAAAGAAAGAATGAAAGTGGGACATGAACTAAAACCAGGGACCAGAACTCTGAGCAGAACTGTGGGGCACAGACAGGGAGGCAGCTGGGAGCCCTGGTGGTGCTGGAATCCAGGGCCCAATGTGAGCAGAGGCCAGAAGCAGATGAGGATTCAGGGGTCCCAGGGGAACTATGCTCCAGAATGATGCTTTCTAAATCATGTTCCGCTGAATCTGACTTCTGTTTAAGAGGAATCCCAGGACATAAGGGTTCTGTACCCAGATAATGAAAAATGTGGGTCAACGAGGCTTCTATCCTTCTTTTCCTGCACCCCCAATCCCTGGTTTGCATTTCTTTCCACACAAATTGGGTACAGATTCCAGGACACCAATGAAGCCATCTTCACCGGTGGACAGGCACATACAGGTCCTGCACGTGTATGAGGCTTTCCCTCTCTCCACCTTCTCCCTTCCTTTCTCTCTTTCCCCCTTCCCCACCCTCTCTCACGGGCTCTGACTTGTCACTTGTGTATCACAACGTCTCACCTGAGGCAGGATGTGCTCCCTCCAAGCACAGCCAACTCTCCGGAGTGCTGCTCTCTTTTGCTCTTAACCATCTTGGGGCAAGTTAACCTTAGCAAGAGAGTGGCCCAAATGTGCTGACTTCTCTGACTCCCTTGACAAGAACAAAGCACTTGGGTGTTCCTCAGATGCCTGGTGGGAGGATTAGAACTCTTATGGTTCAGAAATAACCCTTTGATTCTAAACCCCATGCTCCACTCAATAGAAAGAACTGCATTGCAACATCATACCCTAGCTGCTAATAACACACTGTAACTGAGTTCCCATCCCCTAGTTTTTTTGGTTTTGGGTTTTGGGGTTTTGTTGAGACCAAGTCTCGCTCTGTCACGCAGGCTGGAGTGCAGTGGCATGATCTCAGCTCACTACAACCTCTGTCTTCAAGCAATTCTCTAGGTTCAAGCAATTCTCCTGCCTCAACCTCCCTAGTAGCTGAGACTACAGGCACATGACACCAGCTGGACTAAGTTTTGTATTTTTAGTAGAGATGGAGTTTGGCCAAGTAGGCCAGGCTGGTCTCAAATTCCTGACCAGTAGTGAGTTACAGGGAGCTTATTCTTATTTCAGGCCAACTGTGTAGTGGATTTATTACTGGGAAGATTGAAAGGAATGAGGATCTTGGCCAGGCGTGGTGGTGCATGCCTGTAATCCCACCTACTCGGGAGGTGAGGCAGGAAAATTGTTTGAATCCAGGAGGTGGAGGCTGCAGTGAGCTGAGATTATGCAACTGCTTTCCAGCCTGGGCAACAGAGTGAGACTCCGTCTCAAAAAAGAGGAATGAGAGGCCAGGTGAAGTGGCTCATGCTTGTAATCCCAGCTCTTTGGGAGGCCAAGACGGGTGGATCACCTGAGGTCAGGAGTTCAAGACCATCCTGACCAACAGAGCGAAACCGCATCTCTACTAAAAAAAAATACAAAAAAATTAGCTGGGCATGGTGGCAGGTGCCTATAATCCCAGCTACTTGGGAGGGTTAGGCAAGAGAATTGCTTGAACCCAGGAGGCAGAGGTTGCAGTGAGTCAAGATCACACCACTGCACTCCAGCCCAGGTAACAGTGCGAGACTTCATCTCCAAAACAAAAAAAAAAGCAACCATGCAAATTCAAGAAATTCAGAGAATCCCTGCAAGATACTATACAAGACACCCATACCCAAGACACATAGTCATCAGACTTTCCAAGGCCAACAAAAAATAAAACCTTAAAGGCAGCTAGAGGAAAGGGTCAGATCATGTACAAAGGGAACCCCATCAGGCTAACAGCAGGCTTCTCAGCGGAAACCTTCCAAGCCAGAAGAGTAGGGACCTATTTTCAGCATTCTTCATATCCCACCAAACTAAACCTTTATAAGCAAAGGAGAAATAAAATCCTTTCCAGACAAGCAAATGCTAAGGGAATTCGCTACCACTAGACCAAGCTTACAAAAGATCCTTAAGGGAGTTTTAAACACAGAAATGAAAGAACAATACCTCCTACTACAAAAACACCCTTACAAACTTAGCCCACAGGCCTTGTAAAGCAACTAGACAATCAGGACTACAAAGCAACCAGCTAACAACATCATGACAGGAACAAAATCTCACATATCAATATTAACCTTTGATTTAAACAGTCTAAATGCCCCCCTTAAAAGTCACAGGCTGGGCTGGGCATGGTGGTTCACACCTGTAATCCCAGCACTTTGGGAGGCCAGGGCAGGCAAATCACCTGAGGTCAGGAGTTTGAGACCAGTCTGGCCAATATGGCAAAACCCCATCTCTACTATAAATATAAAAATTAGTCAGGCATAGTGGTGGGTGCCTGTAATCCCAGCTACTTGGGAGGCTGAGGCAAGAGAATCACTTAAACCCAGGAGGTGGAGGTTGCAGTGAGCCAAGATCTCACCACTGCACTCCAGCCTAGGTGACAAGAACAAAACTCTGTCTAAAAAAATAAAAAATAAGTCACAGAGTGGCAAATTAGACAAAAAAGCAAGACACAACTGTCTGCTGTTTTCATGAGACTCATGTTACATGTGATAACACTCACAGGTTAAAAGTAAAGGGATGGAGAAAGATCTATCATGCAAATAGAAAGCAAGGATTGCTATTGCATATCAGATAAAACAGACTTTAAACCAACAATAGTAAAAAGAACAAAGAAGGGCGTTACATAATGATAAAATGTTCAATTCAACAAGAGGACTTAACTGTCCAAAATATATATGCACCCAACATTGGAGCACCAAGATTCATAAAACAAGTACTTCTAGCCTACAAAAAGATATAGACAGTCACACAATAATAGTGAAGGACTTAAACCCCACCCCCAACCCTCCCCAACACACACACACTGATAACTTTAAACAGATTGTCAAGACAGAAAACTAACAAAGAAATTCTAGACTTAAATTTGACACTTTACCAATTGGACCTAACAGACTTCTACAGAATACACTACCCAACAACCACAGAGTATACATTCTTCTAATCTGCACAGGGAGCATACTATAAGATTAACCATGGCCAGGCACCATGGCTCACATCTGTAATCCTAGCACTTTGGAAGGCTGAGGAGGGCAGATCATGAGGTCAGGAGTTCAAGACCAGCTTGGCCAACATAGTGAAACTCCGTCTCTACTAAAAATACAAAAAATTAACCAAGCATGGTGGTGCATGTCTGTAGTCCCAGCTACTCAAGAGGCTCAGGGCAGGAGAATCGCTTGAACCCAAGAGGTGAAGGTTGCAGTAAGCCAAGATTACACTGCTGAACTCCAGCTTGGGCAACAGAGTGAGACTTCCTCTCAAAAAACAAAAAGATTAATCACATGTTTGGCCATAAAGTAAGTCTCAATAAATTCAAAAAGCATCAAAATCATACCAGGCAGATGCTCAGACTGCAGTGGAATAAAAATATAAATCAATACCAAGAAGATATTTCAAAACCACACGATTACATGGAAATTAAACAACAAAACTAAGGCAGAAATCAAAAAAGTATTTGAAATTAACGAAAAAAGCAACACAACATACCAAAAATCTTTGGAATACAGCAAAAGCAGCATTAAGAGGAAAGTTTATCATGCTAAACACCTACATTAAGAATTTAAAAAGATCTCACATTAATAATTTCACATTGCACCCAGAGGAACTAGAAAAACAAGAACAAAACCCCAAAGCTGGTGGAAGAAAAGAAAGAACTAAAATCAGGGCAGAATCAAACAAAATTGAGATCCAAAAATGCATACAAAGGATCGATGAAACAAGGAATTCGTTCTTTAGGCTGGGCACAGTGGCTAATCACTGTAATCCCAGCACTTTGGGAGGCCACGATGGGCAGATCATGAGGTCAGGAGTTCGAGACCAGCCTGGCCAACACAGTGAAACCCCATCTCACCTAAATATACAAAAATTAGCCGGACATGGTGGTGCACGCCTGTAATCCCAGCTACTCAGGAGACTGAGGCTGGAGAATCACCTGAACCTGGGAGGCAGATGTTGCAGTGAGCTGAGATCGTGCCATTGCACTCCAGCCTGAGTGGCAAAGAGAAACTCCATCTCAAAAAAAAAAAAAAATGGTTCTTTGAAAGGATACACAAGCTACATAGACTGCTAGCTAGATTAACAAAGAAAAAGAGAAGATTCAAATAAGCATAATCAGAAATGACAAAGATGACATTATGCACCTGTGGTCCCAGTTACTCAGGAGGCTGAGGCAGGAGGATGGCTGGATCCCAGGAACTTGAGGCTGCAGTAAGCTGAGACTGTGCTACTGCATGGCAGCCTGAGTGAAGAGCAAGACCCTGTCTCAAATAAATAAATAAATATTTTTTTAAATTAATAATAATCCCATTAAAAAGTGGGCAAAGGACATGAACAGACACTTCTCAAAAAAAGACACACAAGCAGCCAACAAACATATGAAAAAATGTTCATCATCACTAATCAACAGAGAAATGCAAATCAAAACCACATGAGATACTACCTCACACCAGTCAGAATGGTTATTATTCAAAATAGAAAAATAAGAGGTGATGGCCAGGGCGGCAGAGAAAAGAGAAGGCTTATACATTGTTGTTGGGGATGCAGATGACTTCAGCCTGTCTGGAAAGTGGTTTAGAGACTTCCCAAAGAACAAAAAACAGAATTACCATTCAACCCAGCAATGCCATTACTGGGTATATGCCCAAAGGAAAATAAATCATTCTACCAAAAAGATGCATGCACCCATACATTCACTGCATCACTATTCACAATAGTAAAGACATGGAATCAACCCAGGTGCCCATTAGTGGTGGATTGGATGAAGAAACTGTAGTACACATACACCATGGAATACTACACAGCAGTAAAAATAGATTCTCCATGTGGATGCAACTAGAGGTCACTATCCTAAGCAAACTAATGCAGAAACAGAAAACCAAACACATGTTCTCACTTATGAGTGGGAGTCAAACATTGGGTACAGATGGACATAAAGATGGGAACAGTAGACACTGGGGACTAAAGAGTGGGGAAGGGGAGAAACCAGGGTTAAAAACCCACCTATTGTGTACTAAGCTCACTACCTTGGTGACAGGCACAATCGTGCTGCAAACCTCAGCATCATGCAATATACCTTTGTAACAAACTTGCATTTCTACTCCCAAATCTGAAATAAAAAATTTGAAAAATAAAAATTTAGTTGCATTTCTATACACTAACAACAAACTGCTTGAAAATGAAATTAAGAAAACATTCGTATTTGCACTGGCATCAAAAAGAATAAAATACTTAAAAGTTTAACCAAGGAGGTGAAAGATTTGTACAATAAGAACTATAAAAATGGATGAAAGAAATTGTAGAAGACACAAATAGAATAATACCATTAAAATGCACATACTATAGAAAGTGATCTGCAGGTTCAAGGAATCCCTACAAAAATTTCAATGACGTATTTTACAGAAATTTTTTTTAAATCCTAAGTTGTGTGTAGAACCACAAAAGACCCCAAATAGCTTAGGAAATCTTGAGAAAGAAGAATAAAAATTAAGGCATCACTCTTCCTAATTTCAAATTGTATTACAAAAATATACAATAATTAAAGCAGTATAGTACTTGTATAAAAAACAGACATATAGGCCAGGCACAGTGGCTCATGCCTGTAATCCCAGCACTTTAGAAGGATGAGGTGGCCGGATCACCTTAGGTCAGAAGTTTGAGACCAGCCTACCCAACATGATGAAACAACATTTCTACTAAAAATACAAAAATTAGCTGAGCGTGGTTGTGGACACCTGTAATTCCAGCTGCTTGGAAGGCTGAGGCATGAGAATTGCTTGAACCTGGGAGGCAGAGGTTGCAGTGAGCCAAGATTGTGCCATTGCACTCCAGCCTGAGCAATAGAGTGAGACTCCATCTCAAACAAACAAACAAAAGTAGGCACATAGACCAATGGAATCCAATAGAAAATCCAGAAATAAACCCACATATACACGGTCAACTAACCTTCAGCAAAGGCACCAACAACACATAATAAGACAAGGATGGTATCTTCAATAAATCATGTTAGAGAAATGGAATATCCATATGCAAAAGAATTAAATTGGATCTTTATCTTATGCAATACACAGAAATTAACTCAAAATGGATTAAAGAGTTAAATGTAAGACCCAAAACTGTAAAATTCTAGAAGAAAAGAAGAGAAAAGCTCCATGTCACTGGTCTTGGCAAAGATTTTTTTGACATGACACGAAAAGCACAGGCAACAAAAGCAAAAATAGACAAGGGGAATTACCACGAACTAAAACACTTCTGAGCAGCCCAGGAAATAGTCAACAAAATGAAAAAGCAACCGAGGGACTGAAGAAAATATTTGCAAACCATATGCCTAATAAGTGGGGTTTTTTTTAGTTTTATTATCTTTTTAAAAAATATTTTAATTTTTGTGAGTACATAGTAGGTATATTTATGGGGTATGATAAGGATTAAGTATCTAAAACATATAAGGAATTCATGCAACTCAATAGCAAAAAAACAGATAACCCAATTGAAAAATGGACAAAAGACCTGAATAGACATTTTTCCAAAAAAAAAAATATACAAATGGTTAAAGGGTATATGAAAAGGTGCTCAGTATCACTAATCATCAGGGAAATGCTCATTGAAACCACAGTGAGATGTCATCGCACACCTTTTAGATGGCTATCACCAAGAGGTCAAAAGATAACAAGTGTTGGCAAGGATGTAAAGAAAAAAAAACCACTTAAATGTGGTTGGTGAGAATGTGAATCAGTGCTGCCATTCTGAAAAACAGTGTGAAGGTTCCTCAAAAATTTAAAATATGGGCCAGGCACGGTGGTTCACGCCTGTAACCCCAGCACTTTGGGAGGCCGAGGTGGGCAGATCACCTGAGGTCAGGAGTTCAAAGTCAGCCTGGCCAACATGGCAAAACTTCGTCTCTATTAAAAATACAAAAATTAGCCGGGTGTGGTGGTGTGCACCTGTAATCCCAGCTACCCAGGAGACTGAGGCAGGAGAATGGCTGGAATCTGGAAGGCAGAGGCTGCAGTGAGCCAAGATCGAGTCACTGCACTCCAGCCTGGGTGACAGAGCAAGACTCTGTCTCAAAAAAAATAAATAATTAAGAACAGAATCAGGTGTGGTGGCTTATGCCTGTAAACCCAGCACAGCACTTTGGAACACCGAGGCAGGTGGATCAGTTGAGGTCAGGACTTTGAGACCAGCCTGGCCAACATGGTGAAACCCCCAACTGAACTGAAAATACAAAAACTAGTGGGCATGGTGGCACACACCTGTAGTCCCAGCTACTCAGGATGCTGAGGCAGAAGAACCGTTTGAACCCGGGAGGCGGAGGCTGCAAAAGCTGAGATCTCGCCACTCACCCCAGCCTGGGCAACAGAGCGAGACTTCATAAAAAAAAAAAAAAACCTACCATAAGATTCATCAATCCCACTACCGAGTATATATACAAAGTAAATTAAGTCCAGGTGCAGTGGTTCATACCTATAAATCCCAACACTTCTAGTTCTACAGTATATCCATAAAAAGTGAAAGCATTATCTTGGATATTTACACACCCATGTTTACAGGAGCATTCAGTGGCCATGCACAATGGCGTAGTATTCAGCCATAAAAAGGGGATAAAATGTTGATATGTGCTGCAGTATAGATGGACCTTGAAAACACTGGGCTAAGTGAAATCAGCCAGACAAATTGACAGTTTGACGAACTGACAGAAGTAGACTTCAGAAGTTGGATAATAACAAACTCTTCCAAACTAAAGGAGCACGTTCTAACCCAATACAAGGACAAATGTGTGATTCCACTGATCTGAGGTACCTAGAATAGGCAAATCCATAGAAACAGAGAACAGAATAGAAGTCGCCAGGGGATGGGAGGAGGGGGAAGAAATGACGTGTTATTTGTATGACAAGTAGAGAGTTTATGTCGGGAATGACAAGTTTTGGAAATAATGGTGATGTTTACACAAAGGTATTGTGAATGTATTTAATAATGCCACTGAATTGTACCCTTACAAGTAGCTAAATGAGAAACTGATAATGATGAATAATAAAATATATTAACGACAAAATGACAAATATGACGTGTATTTTGCTATAATAAATAATAATAATGATCATGGGAGGGGACTCATGTTATTTGAATGTGGAGCTTCGTGTTAATTAGTCCAACTAAGCAATCACGTGGCGCTCTCTGGAGAGAGGGAATAGACAATAGCACTGAGTATAACTGGGGACAGAAAAATAAATTGGCAGGGGCAGGGGGCTCAGCTTAGTGGAGAGTGAGATTTTGTAGAGAATGAATGTCGTGACCAAGAAGTCTCTCAGAGCCACAGTTGAGCTGCTTTTTCTGCTGGTTTCTGGTATCGCCAAAACAGCAGTGCAGGTGTGGGCCTGAAACTGCCTAAACAAGCTTTCTCCTCCTGCCTGGATTCAGCCACACCTGGGGCGAACGAGGTTTGGATGAAAAACTTAATAGTGTGGGGTTTCTTTTGCTTTTTTGGTTTTTTTTTTTTTGAGAAAGAGTCTCACTCTGTCGCCCAGGCTGGAGTGCAGTGACATGATTGCAGCTCACTGAAACCTCCGCCTCCCAGATTGAAGTGATTCTTGTGCCTCAGCTTTCTGAGTAGGTGGGATTACAGGCACCCACCACCACACCTGGCTAATTTCTGTATTTTTAGTAGAGACGGGGTTTCACCATGTTGGCCAGGCTGGTCTCGAACTCCTGACTTCAAGTGATCTGCTCACCTCAGCCTCCCAAAGTGCCAGAATTACAGGCGTGAGACACCGAGCTGGGCCGACTTAATTGTTTAAGAGAAAATGAAACAAAAGAGGAAATTAAGGGGAGGGAAATCACTGCCCCAGCTCAGTGCTCTTGCCCTGAAGAAAGAGCTACCCTGCCTGAGTCTCTTTTCAGGCACCCTCTGTGGAGCCATCAAGCCGCAGTGCCTGAATGACAAAGGTCTAGTTCAAGGGCCTGGCTTCCTCCTCAAGCAAACACTGACGGGAAGCAGGGCTCACTCTTTCTGCACCAGCACATTTACAGGAAGTCAGCTGCTGTCATAAGTGCAGCCTCCTGAGAGCCTGGGGAACTTTCCCAGAACCCCACCCATGCCCAGTGGAGCTGATGTCCAGCCAGGGTGCTGCTCTAAAGCCCTACACAGTGCTGAAGCATAAACACGCTTTTAACCCAGTTGGGAAAGAGCCACTGCCCTGAGTCCCTGGAAAGAGCTCAGGAAGGCCAAGCACAGTGGCTCACATCTGTAATCCCAGCACTTTGGGAGGCCGAGGCAGCCAGATCGCAAGGTCAGGAGATCGAGACCATCCTGGCTAACATGGTGAAATCCCATCCTTACTAAAAAAACAAAAAAAGTAATTGGGCATGGTGGCACCGGGCATGGTGGCATGTGTCTGTAATCCCAGATACTGGGGAGGCTGAGCCAGGAAAATCACTTGAACCCAGGAGGCAGAGGTTGCAGTGCACCAAAATCATGCCACTGCACTCCAGCCTGGGCAACAGAGAGAGACACTGTCTCAAAAAAAAAAAAAAAAAAAAAAAAAAGAGTGAGCTCAGGAAATGCTACCTCAAAATATGCCTCTTTGGTGTGCTGATCACTTTGAACCGAAGACACTTGAGAAAGAGCAAAGGCAGAGAGATGTTTCCCCTGAACTCCGCTTTGCCTAAAGACAGATCCCCAATCCCCTCCCAGGGAGTTTTGGAGAAATAAAAATTAAAACCACAATGAAATACCATCTCACACTTGTTAGATGGCTAGCATCAAAAGGTCAGAAAAATAACAGGTGTTGGCAAGGATGTAGAGAAAAGAAAACACTTATATGTTGTTGGAGTGAATATAAATTGTTGCTGCAATTCAGTAAAACAGTATGAAGTTTCCTAAAAGAATTAAAAATAGGGACTGGTTTGGGGGTGGCTGGCAAGATGGCAGAATAGGAACCGCTCCGATCTGCAGCTCCCAGCAAGATCAGTGCAGAAGGTGGGTGATTTCTGCATTTCCAATTGAGGTACCCAGCTCATCTCATTAAGACTGGTTAGACAGTGGGTCCAGCCCACAGCAAGCAAGCAGAAGCAGGGTGGGGCATTACCTCACCCGGGAAGCACAAGGGATCAGAGAACTCCCTGCCCTAGCCAATGGAAGCCGTGAAGGACTGTGCCATGAGGAATGGTGCATTTTGGCCCAGATACTACCTTTTCCCACAGTCTTTGCAACCCGCAGACCAGGAGACTCCCTTGGGTGCCTATCCCACCAGGGCCCTGGATTTCAAGCACAAAACTGGGTGACCGTTTGGGCAGACATCAAGCTAGTTGCAGGAGTATTTTTTGTACTCCAGTGGTGCCTGGAATGTCAGTGAGACAGAACCATTCAGTCCCCCAGAAAGAGGGCCAAAGCCAGGGAGCCAAGTGGTCTAGCTCAGTGTATCCCACCCCCACAGAGCCCAGCAAGCTAAGATCCACTGGCTTGAAATGCTCGCTGACCACACAGCAGTCTGAAGTCAACCTGAGATGCTCCAGCTTGGTGTGGGGAGGGGCGTCCACCATTACTGAGGCTTGAGTAGGTGATTTGTCCCTCACAGTGTAAACAAAGTTGCTGGGAAGTTCAAACTGTGCAGAGCCCACCGCAGCTCAGCAAAGCTGCTGTAACAAAACCACCCCTCTAGATCCCTCCTCTCTGGGCAGGACATTTTTGAAAGAAAGGCAGCAGCCCCAGTCAGGAGCTTATAGATAAAATTCTCATCTCCCTGGGAAAGAGAACCTTGGAGAAGGGGTGGCTGTGGGTACAGCTTCAGCAGACTTAAATGCTCCTGCCTGCCGGCTCTGAAGAGAGTAGTGGATCTCCCAGCATAGCACTCTGGCTCTGCTAAGGTACAGACTGCCTCTACAAGTGGGCACCTGACCCCATGCCTCCTGACTGGGAGACACCTTCCAGCAGAGGTTGACAGACACCTCATACAGGAGAGCTTCAACTGGCTTCTGGCAGGTGCACCTCTGGGACAAAGGTCCCAGAGGAAGGAGCAGGCAGCAATCTTTGCTGTTCTGCAGCCTCCGCTGGTGATACAAAGGCAAACAGGGTCTGGAGTGGACAGAGAATGAGTTTGACAAATTGACGGAAGTAGGCTTAAGTTGGATAATAACAAACTCTTCCAAAACAAAGGAGCATGTTCTAACTCAATACAAGGAAGCTAAGAACATTGAAGAAAGGTTAGAGGAATTGCTAACTAGAATACCCAGTTTAGAGAAGAACATAAATGACCTTATGGAGCTGAAAAACACAACGCGAGAACTTTATGAAGCATACACAAGTATCAATAGCTGAATTGATCAAGCAGAAGAAAAAATATCGGATATTGAAGATCAACTTAATGAAATAAAGTGTGAAAACAAGATTAGAGAAAAAAAGAATTGAAAAGGAACAAACAAAGCCTCCAACAAATATGGGACCATGTGAAAAAACCAAACCTACGTTTGATTGGTGTTCCTGAAAGTGACAGGGAGAATGGAACCAAGTTGGAAAACACTCTTCAGATATTATCCAGGAGAACTTCCCCAACCTAGCAAGACAGGCCAACATTCAAAATCAGAGAACACCACAAAGATATTCCTCAAGAAGAGCAGCCCCAAGACACATAATCATTAGATTCACCAAGATTGAAGGAAAAAATGTTAAGGGCAGCCAGAGAGAAAGGCTGGGTTACCCACAAAGGGAAGCCCATCAGACTAACAGCAGATCTTTCTGCAGAAACCCTGCAAGTCAGAAGACAATGGAGGCCAATATTCAACATTCTTAAAGAAAAGAATTTTCAACCGGAATTTCATATCCAGCCAAACTAAGCTTCATAAATGAAGGAGAAATAAAATTCTTTACGGACAAGCAAATGCTGAGAGATTTTATCACCACCAGGTCTACTTTACAAGAGCTCCTGAAGGAAGCACTAAATATGGAAAGAAAAAACCAGTACCAGCCACTGCAAAAACATAACAAATCATAAAGACCATCAACACTATGAAGAAACTGCATCAACTAATGGGCAAAATAACCAGCTACCATCATAATGAAAGGATCAAATTCACACATACAATATTAACCTTAAATGTAAATGGACTAAATGGCCCAATTAAAAGACACAGACTGGCAAATTGGGTAAAGAGTCAAGATCCATCAGGATACCCATCTCACGTGCAAAGACACACATAGACTTAAAATAAAGGAATGGAGGAGGATTTACCAAGCAAATGGAAAGCAAAAAAAAAAAAAAAAAAAGCAGCGGTTGCAATCCTAGTCTCTGATAAAACGGACTTTAAACCAAAGACAAAGAACAGCATTATATAATGGTAAAAGGATCAATGCAACCAAAGAGCTAACTATCCCAAATATATATGTACCTGGATTCATAAAGCAAATTCTTAGAGACCTATAAAGAGACTTAGACTCACACACAATAATAGTGGAAGACTTTAACACCCCACAATTAATATTAGACAGAGCAATGAGACAGAATATTAACAAGGTTATTCAGGACTTGAACTCCGATCTGGACCAAGCAAACCTAATAGACATCTACAGAATTCTCCACCCCAAATCAACAGAATATGCACATTCTTCTCATCACACATCGCATTGATTCTAAAATTGACCACATAATTGGAAGTAAAACATTCCTCAGCAAATACAAAAGAATGGAAATCATAACAAATAGTCTCTCAGACCACTGTGCAATCAAATTAGAACTCAGGATTAAGAAACTCACTCAAAACCCACACAACCACATGGAAACTGAATGACCCGCTCCTGAATAACTACTGGATAAATAACGAAATTAAGGCAGAAAGAAATAAGTTCTTTCAAATCAATGAGAACAAAGACACAATGCACCAGAATCTCTGGGACACAGCTAAAGCAGTGTTTAGAGAGGAATTTTTAGCACTAAATGCCCACAGGAAAAAGAAGGAAAGATCTAAAATCGACACCCTAACATTGCAATTAAAAGAACTAGAGAAGCAAAAGCAAACAAATTCAAAAGCTAGCAGAAGACAAGAAATAACTAAGATCAGAACAGAACTGAAAGAGATAGAGATGTGAAAAATCCTTAAAAAAAAAATTGATGAATCCAGGAACTGGTTTTTTGAAAAGATTAACAAAATAGACTGCCAGCCAGACTAATAAAGAAGAAAAGAGAGAAGAATCAAATAGATACAATAAAAAACAATAAAGGGGATATCACCACTGATCCCACAGAAATACAAACTAACATCAGAGAATACTATAAACATCTCTACGCAAATAAACTAGAAAATCTACAGGAAATGGAAAATCTCTGGACACATACACCCTCCCAAGCTTAAATCAGAAAGAAGTCAAATCCCTGAGTAGACAAACAAGAAGTTTTGAAATTGAGGCAATAATTAATAGCCTACTGTCCAAAAAAAGCCTAGGACCAGATAGATTCACAACTGACTTCTACCACAGGTACAAAGAGGATTTGGTACCATTCCTTCTGAAACTATTCCAAACAAAAGAAAAAGAAGGAATCCTCACTAACTCATTTTATGAGGCCAGCATCATCCTGATACCAAAACCTGGCAGAGACACAACAAAAAAGAGAAAATTTCAGGCCAATAACCCTGATGAACATTGATGCGAAATCCTCAATAAAATACTGCCAAACCGAATCCAGCAGCACATCAAAAAGCTTATCCACCACAATCAAGTCGGCTTCATCCCTGGGATGCAAGGGTGGTTCAACATATGCAAATCAATAAACATAATCCACCACATAAACAGAACCAATAACAAAAACCACATGATTATCTCAATAGATGCAGAAAAGGCCTTCAATAAAATTCAACACCACTTCATGCTAAAAACTCTTAATTAACCAGGTATTGATGGAATGTATCTCATCAAATTAATAAAAGCCATTTATGACAAACCCACAGCCAATATCATACTGAATGGGCAAAAGCTAGAACTATTCCATTTGAAAACCAGCACAAGACAAGGATGCCCTCTCTCACCACTCCTATTCAACATAGTAATGGAAGTTCTGGCCAGGGCAATCAGGCAAGGGAAAGAAATAAAGGGTATTCAAATAGGAAGCAAGGACATCAAATTGTCTGTTTGTACATGACATGATTGTATATTTAGAAAACACCATCGTCTCAGCCGAAAATCTCCTTAAGCTTATAAGCAACTTCAGCAAAGTCTCAGGATACAAAATCAATGAGCAAAAATCACAAGCATTCCTATACACCACTAATAAACAGAGAGCCAAATCATGAGTGAACTCTCATTCACAATTGCTACAAAGAGAATTAAATACCTAGGAATGTAACTTACAAGGTCCTAGGGATGGGAAGGACCTCTTCAAGGAAAACTACAAACCACTGTTCAAGGCAATAAGAGAAGACACAAACAAACGGAAAAACATTCCATGCTCATGCATAGGAAGAATCAATATCATGAAAATGGCCATACAGCCCAAAGTAATTTATTGATTCAATGCTATCCTCTTCAAGCTACCACTGACTTTCTTCACAGAATTAGAAAAAACTACTTTAAACATCACATGGAACCAAAAAATAGCCCACCTAACCAAGATATCCTAAGCCAAAAGAACAAAGCTGGAGGCATCATGCTACCTGACTTCAAACTATACTACAAGACTATGGTAACCAAAACAGCATAGTACTGGTACCAAAACAGGTATATAGATCAACAGAACAAAACAGAGGCCTCAGAAATAATGCCACACATCTACAACCTCTGATCGTTGACAAACCTGACAAAAACAAGCAATGGGGAAAGGATTTCTTATTTAATAAATGGTGTTGGGAAAACTGGCTAGCCATATGCAGAAAACTGAAACTGGACTTCTTCCTTACTCCTTATACAAAAATTAACTCAAGATGGATTAAAACTTAAACCACCTGGGCACAGTGGCTCATGCTGGTAATCCCAGCACTTTGGGAGGCTAAGGCGGGCAGATCACAAGGTCAGGAGATTGAGACCATCTTACCAACATGGTAAACCCCGTCTCTACTAAAAATATAAAATATCTGGGTGTGGTGGCAGGCGCCTGTAGTCCCAGCTACTCAGGAGGCTGAGGCAGGAGAATTGCTTGTACCTGGGAGGCAGAGGTTGCAGTGAGTTGAGATCACTCCACTGCACTCCAGCCTGATAACAGAGCAAAACTCGATCTCAAAAGAAAGAAAGAAAGAAAAGAAAGAAAGAAAGAAAGAAAGAAAGAAAGAAAGAAAGAAAGAAAGAAAGAAAGAAAGAAAGAAAGAAAGAAAGGCTAGGCATGGTGGCTCATGCCTATAATCCCAGCACTTTGGGAGGCCAAGGTGGGTGGATCAGGAGGTCAGGAGTTCAAGACCAGACTGGCCAACATGGTGAAACTCTGTCTCTACTAAAAAATACAGAATATAGCTTGGCATGGTGGCATGTGCCTGTAATCCAAGCTACTTGTGAGGCTGAGGTAGGAGAATTGCTTGAACTAGGACCAGGGAGACAGAGGTTGCAGTGAGCTGAGATCATGCCACTGCACTCCAGCCTGGGCTATAGAGCAAGACTCCATCTCAAAAAAAAAGAAAGAAAGAAAGAAAGAAAGAAAAGAAAAGAGAAGAAAGAAAGAAAAGAAAAAGAAAAAAAGACTTACACATAAGACCTAAAACCATAAAAACCCTAGAAGAAAACCTAGGCAATACCAAAAGCTATGGCAACAAAAGTCAAAATTGACAAACAGGATCTAATTAAACTAAAGAACTTCTGCACAGCAAAACAAACTATCATCAGAGTGAACAGGCAACCTACAGAATAGGAGAAAATTTTTGCAATGTATCCATCTGACAAAGGGCTAATATCCAGAACCTACAAATAACTTAAACAAATTTACAAGAAAAAAACAAACAACCCCATCAAAAAGTGGGCAAATGATATGAACACACACTTCTCAAAAAAAGAGATTTATGCGGCCAACAAGCATATGAAGAAAAGCTCATCATCACTGGTCATTAGAGAAATGCAAATCAAAACCACAATGAGATACCATCTCATGCCAGTTAAAATGGCAATTATTAAAAAGTCAGGGAACAACAGATGCTGGAGAGGATGTGGAGAAATAGGAACACTTTTACAATGTTGGTGGGAGTGTAAATTAGTTCAAACCTTGTGGAAGACAGTGTGGTGATTCCTCAAGGATCTAGAACCAGAAATATTATTTGATCCAGCAATCCCATTACTGGGTATATACCCAATGGATTACAAATCATTCTACTATGAAGACACATGCACATGTATGTTTGTTACAACACTGTTCACAATAGCAAAGATGTGAAACCAACCCAAATGCCCATCAATGATAGACTGTATAAAGAAAATGCGGCACATATACACCATGGAATACTATGCAGCCGTGAAAAAGGATGAGTTCGTGTCGTTCGCAGGGACATGTATGAAGCTGGAAACCATCATTCTCAGCAAGCTAACACAGGAACAGAAAACCAAACACCACATGTCTCACTCATAAGTGGGAGATGAACAATGAGAGTACATGGACACAAGGAGGAGAACATCACACACCAGGGCCTGTTTTGGGGGTGGAGGGCTAGGAGAGGGATAGCATTAGGAGAAACACCTAATGCAGATGACAGGTTCATGAGTGCAGCAAACCACCATGGCACATGTATAGCTATGTAGCAAACCCACACATTCTGCACATGTATCCCAGAACTTAAAAATAATAAAAAATAAATAAAAAATTTTAAATAGGGCCTAGGGAGGATTAATTTCTATCCCAGGAGAGGAGACAAGAAGACCCCACAGCTGGACAAACTTTGTCACAAACCGTCATCTCTCCCCAAAACCATTTACCCTCCATGTAACAAACATGGGTATTCAACCTCCTCATTCTCACTGCTTGGAAAGTATTTCCTTTTCTTTCCTATGATGCTCCAGTTCACATAATGAAGTTGTGTGCCTTTGCTCATGTTATTGGCCTGCTATTCGTTTGTTTCTCTGGGGGCGGGGGGCAGGCAATGGGGTTTTACTTTGTTGCCCAGGCTGTTCTCAAATTCCCAGCCTCAAGCCATCTTCCAGCCTCGGCCTTCCAAAGTATTAGTAGGTGTTAGAATTACAGGCACAAGCCTGGCAGGTTTTGTTGTTTTTGTTTTTGAGACAGGATCTTGCTCTGTCACCCAGGCCAGAGTGCGGCGGTGCAGTCACAGCTCACTGAAGCCTCAACATCCCAGGCTCAGGTGATTCTCCCACCTCAGCCTCTCGAGTAACTGGAACTATAGCAGGCCACCACCACATCTGGCTAATTTTTTCTTTTTCTTTCTTTTTTTCTTTTTCTTTTTTTTTTTTTTTTTGGTAAAGAAGTGATCTTACTATGTTGCCCAGGCTGGTCTCAAACTTCTGGGCTCAAAGGATCCTTCCACCTCCACCTCCCAAAGTGCTGGGATTACAGGTGTGAGCCACCGCCTCCAACTTATTTCAAAAATTTTTTTAGAGACAGGATCGTGTTTTGTTGCCGAGGCTGGAGTGCAGTGGTGCCATCATAGCTCACTATTACAGCCTGGAACTCCTGGGCTCAAGTGATCCTCCCACCTCAGCCTCCCAGGTAGCTGGGATTAGAAGCATGCACCACCAGCCCAGCTAATTGTTTTGTTTTTTGTAGAAACAGGGTCTTACGATGTCACCCAAGCTGGTCTCAATATCCCACCTCAATCCTTCCACCCCAGCCTCTCGAAGTGCTGGGATTCCAGGTGGGAGCCACCGTGCAGGACCTGATCGTTTATTTCATAGGCTCAGCTACCAACTCCTTAGAGTGTAGAGGGGAACTCTTCCCTGCACACACCCTGCAGGGCTCTCCCTCCACCCTTTGCTGCCCTGGACACCCTCCCGAGATCTTCCCAACCAGCAACCTGATGTCAGGAATCCTCCTGGAACCCACTCCAGTCTTCCACAGATGTCAGCTCTGTAGGAGCACGCAGGACAGAATGAAAGGCAGGGCTCTTCTGAGAAGGTTGGTTTTTTATTCTAATTTTAGCAAGTAAAACTGTACTTGAAATTTGCGTTTGACCATGGGTTCTCTTCCCTAAAATTTCCATACTCGCCCCGCGACCTGGTTCCTCTCTCCAGAGTCGCCAGAAAGTCTGCACCGCCCTCTGGTGGCAGAATATTGCTATTGCACAGTCTCCTTTCCAAGCGTCTTGTAACGTTTCTTCTTGTAAGTCATCCTTGTTGTCCATCCTAGAAAAATAGAACTTTTCTCAACCTTCTAAATGAAGATCACAAAATCATGGTCAGAAGTGTCAATATTTACTTCTAAATGAAAGTGAAATAACATAAAGAATAGGTGCGGCCCTGTGCGGTGGCTCAGGCTTGTAATCCCAGCACTTTGGGAGGTTGAGGTGGGTGGATCATCTAAGGTCCAGAGTTTGAGACCAGCCTGGCCAACATGGGGAAACCCCGTCTCTACTAAAAATACAAAAATTAGCTGGGCGTGGTGGCGGGCGCCTGTAATCCCAGCTACTCGGGAGGCTGAGGCAGGAGAATTGCTTGAACCCAGGAGGTGGAGGTTGCAGCGAGCCAAGATGCCAGCCTGGGTGACAGTGAGACTCCATCTCAAAAAAAAAAGAAAGAAAGAAAAAGTGCACAAGATGGTTTTGACATGTGGCAGTTCATGTGCCCAAAAATGGGTTTATGGCCTACACAGAGAACTCTTAATTCAAATTGTGAGGCGGGTACTGTGTCTTTGATGCTTTATCTATCCCCTTTATAATCTTTCCATCCTCCTGGGCCCCTAGGACCTTTATGTTTTGTTTGGGGGGTGCCTAGGAGTCTCCAAGAACAATGTATTTCTGCCCACCCTGGATTTCCCCTAGGCTGGGATGCTCTGAAGTGCAGCCTCAGGAGCAACTCAGACTCGAGGGGCACAGAGCAGTGATCCAGGGCCCTCTGAAGCAGCATGGAAGTAAGCTGGCAGCTGGAAACCCAACTGGACGGCCTCCACTGGAGCACAGCGCCTGCTGGCTTCCCCGGCCTGCCCTACAGATTTTCATCTTGTGAGGCTTCCTTCCAGTGGAGTCTCAGAGGTGGCCTGAGGAGAGAAAAAAATACTGAGTTAGGAGGTGAGCTTAGCTACATGGACAGTTGTCTTTCTGAGGGGAGATGAGAAATGGGTTGTTGTAAGTGGACGCCGTCTTGGGGAGAGGATTCATCCCCATGGCATGAATTAATGCACAGCATCTGACCGTTGCTCTGGAGGTGATGGATGGGGAAATGGATCCCAAACAGAGATGGCTTTGAAAAAGCCCCCTGACCAATGGGAGCTCTCTCTGGCAGACGTAGAAACAAACACCTCAAGCACAGGTGAGAGGTTCCGTATACAGAACAAGACATGTCTTCTCAGACTGGCAGCCGTAGCTAAGACGGCCTCAAGCTTCAGCCCTGGGAAATATCTAATCCTAGCGTCTTCCAGGGGCAGTCAAGCATTCAGAGCAAGCGCAGCGGCATCTGGACTGGCCCCGTTTCCCTGTTTTGTAGAGAGAAAAGCAGTCGCCATAAACAAGAGAACCTCATACCACAAATCCTGGAAGTTAAAATCCCAAGCGACAAAGAAATCATAAGGCGTTTCTCCCCCGCACCAACACAGAATCATTCATAAATCCTAATTTTTGTTCTGGATGAAGACTGTGACATCTTTCAAATGTTTGGGTCGGTATTTGGCCTTTCAGAGGAATGTTGACTGTGGACCACGGGGTGTCACCTTCTCACCACTGCTAAGTGCCACGAGGCCTCATCTTTCCTACCTGCCTGCCATGAGGCCATCCCTGCCAGCTGCCCCACAGCAATTCATGGAAGGATGAATAGGTTGTATTTATAAGTTTCAAAAGCTTTAGAAACATACAAATATAAAAGGAACATGTGAATGATTTGATTCAAATCATTCATTAACAAGGGAGCCAGAAATAGGCTAAAACCGTATCAGAGGAGAATTTGAAGAACTGAGATTTGCATTGTCAGTCCAATCAAAGGAATGCTGAAGCAAATTTGCTAATATATGCAAAAATGCTTAATATACTACTAGGCAATAAACTGTAGAAATCATAAACTTAATATAATGCTTAATATACTACTAGGCAATAAACTGTAGAAATCATTTTTTCTACAAGAGAGTGAATAATTCTATCTCTTCCGTGAGAAATGCATTTGCATTACTATGGGCTAGAATCATTTACAAAACTTTCGAATAAGAATCTTTATATTATTATTTCTTTTTTGCAAGTTAACCTCTACCTCTTAGAGTTGTAAAATGCCCTGGCTAATAAAAAGTTAATCAAAATTACACAGCAAGCACTGCATTGAACGAATGCTCAATCATCTTTTTGTTTGTTTGTTTGTTTTTGAGACAGAGTTTCGCTCTGTCACCCAGGTTGGATGATGCAATGGCACAATCTCGGCTCGCCGCAGCCTCCACCTCCCGGGTTCAAGCGATTCTCCTGCCTCAGCCTCCCGAGTAGCTGGGATCACAGGCATCCACCACCACACCTGGCTAATTTTTGTATTTTTAGTAGAAACAGGATTTCAGCATGTTGGCCAGGCTGGTTTTGAACTCCTGACCTCAGGTGATCTGCCTGCCTCAGCCTCCCAAAGTGCTGGGATTACAGGCATGAGCCACCACAACCGGCCTCTCAGTCACCTCTTAATTGTTCTTGAAAATGTATGGATTAGAGTGTGTGAATTTGACGTGTTAAGGAACTGTGCCGTTGGTATCCAGCCTAATCCTGTCTGGAAATGTGGTTTATGTAAATGCCAAAGCTCCTTTATAAATTCTAAGCCCGTCAGTGGCTTTTCCCCTGTAACACTGGGTTTTGCTCAGGTGCATTTCTGCTAGCTGGGAGGCAGCTCGAAGTACTGGCAAGCCAGGCTGGCATCCTAGAGAGTTCCGCGTCATCACAACAAAGAAAAGCACCTGGGCCTGGCCTTCCTGGAACCGTACCAGAGAGGCAAATTTTTCTGGAGCAAACATTTTCTATACAGGACCAGACAGTAAATATTTTAGACTTTGCAGGTCGTAAAGCCTCTGTAGCAGCTACTCAACTCTACCCACTGTAACACAAAAGCAGCCTTAGACCACATATGAACAAATGGGTGTGGCTGTGTTTCAATAAAACTTTATTTACAAAACAGACCACGGGCTGTATTTGGCACATGGGCCATAGTTTGTCCACCTCAGGTAGAGAGAATACAGGAGCTTTCATTCATTCACACACTAAATATTAGCCGTGATCCTAAGTGAGCCGTTCCTAAACTGGTCCCATCTCTGCCCTCACTGAGCTCCTGGTGTGGTGGAACACATAGTTTAAATAAGAAATTTTAATAAAGTGTCATAGCAGAGATGGCAAGTCAGACAAACCTAGTCCAACGAGAAAACATGACTTCAGTTGAAAAATAAACACTTATTAAGATGCTGAATTGGCTGGGCACGGTGGCTTATTCCTGTAATCCCAGCACTTTGGGAGGCCAAGGCAGGTGGATCACCTGAAGTCAGGAGTCTGAGACCAGTCTGACAAAATGGAGAAATCCCGTCTCTACTAAAAATACAAAATTTTCTGGGCATGGTGGTGCATGCCTGTAATCCCAGCTACTCAGGGAGCTTAGGCAGGAGAATCGCTTGAACCCAGGAGGTGGAGGTTGCAGTGAGCCAAGATTGCACCAGTGCGCTCCAGCATGGGCAACGGAGCAAGACTTCTAGATAAACTTAGTATCTTTCTCCCCCAGCCAAAGCCATCCGTGAGGTCGGGAGTGTGTTTCTATTCTGGCTGGATCCCTGGTGCCTAAAACAAGGTCTGGCACACAGTCCACACTCCATATGTTTCATCTGCTGCAGGAATGAATTCCTAGAAGCACAGAGAGGTTTAGACACTTTTGTGAGGTCACACAGCTAACTGGGAAAGAGACACAAACTCAGGCCTGCCAATTCCAGAAGCTGCACTCAAGACCACTGCATCATTAGTGGTCTCAAAGACCTGGAGCTGGGGCCTGCGGGCTGGGACTCAGGACGCCCAGCTACCTTGCACAAGGTCTCGTCTGTGTCCATTTACTCACCCTCAAGTCGAAGCAGCTGGGGACAATAGCAGTGGATGGTGGCAGCCAGTGCCGCCCCACTGGCCAGGTCCTGGAGGCTGGTCACTGTTGGGAAGCAGGGGGCACGCCGTGCCACTACCCGGTCCTTGCGGTATCGGATCTGTGGATGGGAGCCAGGTCAGGTGAGTGGTCAGGCTGGCCTCCTGGGTCAGCAGTCATGCAGGCTGGGTAGGGAGGCCTGGGGTTTCCGCCATGAGGGGGCGGGAAGCTGGGGGTCCCAGAGACAGAGTGGGGGGGCCAGCCTGGAGCAGGGGTGGGGCAGCAGCGAGAGGCAGAGGAGATGTCTTCGAGCAGCCAGGCCAGCAGCAGGGGCTGGGGACAGGGACTCCTGGAACCCCGGGGCGGGGGATACATTACCATGGGGGGTTTGCTCCCCGACTCCTTCAAACAGAAGGCAATTGCGTGCTGGGGGGGAGAGGAGCAGCCATCAGCAAGGTGGAGGGGTGCTGACCTGCTGGGCCCCCAAGCCCACCTTGGGGGGAGGGGGTAGCCCTGACCCTGGTCCTGAGCCCTGGCCGTCCAGCTCCCTGACTGCTGTGGCCGGCTTTGAGAACCCGAGCTCCTCCCAGCCCCAGGGGACCCCAAAGAGTAGCCTCCTATTTGGGGAATCCTCCTCCCACAAAAGACCCAGGCCCCCAGCTTGGGGAAAGGATGCAAAGGAAGCAGGTAGGCAGGAAGGGAGCCTCCCAACCCAGGCCCCAGGGTCGGGGGAGGGCGTGAGCAAAGGTGGGGACCCCAGCCAGCCCAAAACCTCCCCCCATGTCCCCCTCGTTTATGTACTATGGGAGGAATTTATATGAAGCACAGAGTTTAGATATTTCTGCAAGGATTCACACAGCTCAGTCAGGGAAGAGACATTTCAACTTCCAGCCTCAAAGCTGAGATTTTTTTTCCGAGGGAAGCTGGGGGGGAGGTCTCAGGAAGGTTACTCTATCTTCTGCGTTGGCGGGTCTTCCTCTGGGCTAGAGGGTACCCTGCCTGCTAGGGTCAGGATCCACGTGTGTGACGGTCTGCAGGTCCCCTCTTCAGAAATTTCTGTGGTTTCCCCACCTTTGCTAAGGGGGACAGGTTCAGGGGCTCCCACCCTCTTCATTAATGGGAAAGGGGAGTGTTCGTGCTTCAGACTAACTGGAGGGAACGTTCATCTCTACCCATCAGTTCGCTGGACAGGGTTCTGCCTCTTAGGTAATGGCCGAGATTCTACCCTTGGTTCACAGAGGAGTTTCTCCCTGTCTCCCAGGGCTGGGGTACAACCGCCTTTGCTCACAGCTTAGGGAGGTAGGAGAGGGCGCGCAGATAGGCAGAAACATACAGACAAACAGAGCTACAAGCAGGGCAGGCAGACGGGGCAGACAGACAGCCCCACTTACAGGAACCAGCTTCCAGTACCAGCGCGTAGGGCACTGAGGCCAGAGAGGCAGAGAGGAGGGCAGCGGGTACCGGCGCAGGGGACAGGCGGGGCACAGAGAGATTGACAGAGAGGGGAAGAAAGAGAGTGTATGTCACCTCTAGCCCTCCCCCGACTTCAGGAATGGCTGGGAAGCACAGCGCCACCCTGCCCTCCCAGCTCTCCCGTCCTCCATCCTTCCCTCTGTTCCATGCCATGGCCTCACCGAGGGCTGCGCCGGGGCCGCCCCGTCTGCAGGGGCTGCTGGAGAGGCTCTCTGGGCTGCTTCCTGCTCCGTCTTCTCCTGCAGCCGCCGGACGGTCTGGAGGGCAGGGAGGGGGTCAGTGGTCTGGCCACTGGATGATGCTGGTGCCAGAACCCACCCTGGGCCCAACCCCACCTACCGTGTCCACCCAGAAAAGCAGCTTGTGCTCCAAGCTGGTGAGGGCCAAGGGACCTGGCAGGGTCTTTGTCCACTCGAAGGCAAAGGCAGCCATGAGAGCATCAATGACAGCTAGGTGGGCTCCCTGTGGGGGCAAGGGCTGGAGGGTGAGACCCGAGAGCTGCTTGAGGCGCGCCTTGGCCCCCAAGGGCCTGGGAAAAGAAAGAACCTGGAGGTGGGAGGGACTTGGCAGGGGTGGGGCTTGAGGGGCGGGGCCAGTGGTTCATGGGTGGGGCCTTAAGGGAAGGAACCAGAAATGGAATACTGGAGGAGCCACGCATGATAGGTGAGACTCTGAAGTCAGATCTAGGCCTAAAGATAGAATGAGTTGTGTCCGCAAACCCTCAAGGGCCAGAGTATCACCTTCTTGGGGAGCTGGGTTCCATGGGAGAGACCAGGCTTGATGGGAAGACCTTGAGGGGAGGAGCCAGGAGTGGGGGGAGGAGCTAAGCTTAATAAACAGCACTTGAGGGGAGGAGCCAGGGCTGGGGGAGGAGCTAGGCTTAATAGACAGCACCTGAGGGGAGGAGCCAGGAGTGGGGGGAGGAGCTAGGCTTAATAGACGGCACTTGAGGGGAGGAGCCAAGACTGGTGGCAGGAGTTAGGTTTGATAGAGCTTAAGGGAAGGAGACAAGACTGATAGGAGGAGCTAGGCTTAATGGCTAGCGCTTGAGGGGAGGAACCAGGCCTGGTGGGAGGAGCTAGGCTTAATGAATAGCGCTTGAGGGGAGGTGCCAGGCCTGGTGGAAGGAACCTGGGGGAGGACCAAGCCTGATGGGAGGAGCTAGGCTTAATAGACAGAGCTTGAGAGGAGGAGCCAGGACTGGTAGAAGGAAGTCGGGAGGAGCCAGGCCTGGTGGGAGGAGCTTGAGGGGAGGAGATTGGCATGTTAGGCGTGGTCTAACAGGCAGAGGCGGGGCCTACCATGAGAATGGGCTGGTGCCTCAGGTCGGCCTCGCGCACCGGGCGCTCCGGCAATGCAGGCACCGTGCCCCTCCGCGCCAGCAGGGCCAGCAGTGCAGAGGGGTTGGGGGGTGTTTCAAGTTGTGGCAGCGCCTGGCGCCAGGCCCTGCAGTAGAGCTCGGCTGAGAGCAACAGCCGTGTCACTGGGGGCTTCACGTGCTCCTGCGCATACTGGTCAGTATAGAAGGGCTCCCACAGCTCCGGGGGTACATGCTCTGTGAGGGCATAGAGGGGAAACACGGGGGTCAGGGTTAGCAGATTCAACATACCCATAAACATACACACACACACACACACACACACACACACCACGGAGATCAGCGTTACCAGATACAACATACACACACACACACACGCATGCGTGTGATCACGTGGCCCAGATTAAGAGTGGGTCCGGACCAGGGAGGATGGCATCAGGAAGGGAGAGAGGGGATCTGGGCCGAGAGTGCAGATGCGCAGGAGTTGGCCAGAGGAAAGGGTGATGGTGTTGTAGGCAGCAGAAGGGCCTGCAGATGCAAAGCCCAGAGGTGGAAGAGAACACGGTGCCTCAGGGAGCTGATGGGCACTTAGAGTGGAAAGGAGGGGAGGCTTCCCACAACCCCAGGCCAGCTGGACTGGCTCTTGTAGGTCCCAGGAAAGACAGTATCAACGGCAATCCCAATGATAAGAGCCTTCCTGCACCTGCCGGTGTAGACTCACTGAAGCCTTCTGTCAATGCTAGGAGGCAGACAGGGCCCAACTGGCAACCCCCATGCCACAGAGGAGGAAACTGAGGCACAGAGGAAGGAAGTCCCTTGCCCCAGGTCACATGACTCTGCAACGCCAGGACTGGGGTTAGACACGGCAAACTGGACGCCCTCTCTCAGCTTGCAGTCAGGGTGGGATGAGCCAGGGGCACACGGGCAAGCAGGGGAGGTGGACACACCACAGGCACGTCGGGAGTTGAGTGACCCAAACCTAGCGATTGAAGGGAGGCAAGGGACAGAGAGGGAGGTGGCCAGGGCCCTGCTGGGTCTAAGGGGGAAGATGGAACAGAGGGGTAACGACTGAGGTTGGGTGCAGGAGGAGAGAGAGGTAAAGGGGCGAAATTGAACATGAGGGGCTTTGGGGACATCCTTGAGGCAGACTATATTGAGAGGCTGGGGCTTAGGTAGATGGTGAGGTCACACCATATAGGAAGCCTGAGATCCCTGAATAGGACACTGGGAAGAGGTATGAGGAAGCCCCAGGTGGATGGGGGATGGGGGCAGAAACCCCCAAGATAGGACCAAGAGTGGAGAGAAGAAGGCCAAGAAGGCCTGGCGGGAGTTGGGGAGGAGGTGACTGAAATCAGCAGTGGGTCTCCTGTCCAGCTCTTGTTCTACTTTGCACAGCTTTTGTGGGGTTTTTTGGAGACAAAAATCTCTCTGTCACCCAGGCTAGAGTGCGGTGGTGCAATCTCAGCTCGCTGCAACCTCTGCCTCCCAGGTTCAAATGATTCTTCTGCCTCAGCCTCCTGAGCAGCTGGGATTACAGGTGTGACGCCACCACACCCGGCTAATTTTTGTATCCTAATAGAGACAAGGTTTCACCATTTTGGCCAGGCTGGTCTCAAGAGATCCGCCCACCTCAGCCTCCCAAAGTGCTGAGATTACAGGCATTAGCCACCATGCCCAGCCTGCACAGCTTTCTCCATCTGAGTTTTTGCTGGAGTGCAGTAGCATGATCATGGCTCACTGCAACCTGGAATTCCCAGGCTCAAGGGATCCTCCCTGCTGAGGGATCCTCAGCCTCCCAAGTAGCTGGGACCGCAGGCACATGCCACCATACCCAGCCAATTTTAAAATTTTTTGTAGAGATGGAGGTCTCATGACGTTGCTCAGGCTGGTCTCAAATTCTTGGCCTCAAGTGATCTGCCTGCTTTGGCTTCCCAAAGGGCTGGGATTACAGGCGTGAGCCACTGTGCCCAGCCTTGTTTTGTATATTGGGGTTTTATATTTGTGTTTGAAAGATGGGGTGCGGGCCGAGCACAGTGGCTCATGCCTGTAATCTCACCACTTTGGGAGGCCAAGGCAAGCGGATCCTTTGAGGTCAGGAGTTCAAGACCAGCCTTGTCAACATGGTGAAACTCCATCTCTACTAAAAATACAAAAATAAGCTGGGCATGGTGGCACACGCCTGTAATCCCAGCTACTCAGGAAGCTGAGGCAAGAGAATCGCTTAAACCTGGGAGGCAGAGGTTGCAGTGAGCCGAGATTGTGCCATTGCACTCCAGCCTGGGTGATGGAGCAAGACTCTGTCTCAAAAAAAAAAAAAGGAAAGAACGAACGGGGCTGGGCATGATGGCTCACACCTCCCAGCACTTTGGTAGGCTGAAGCAGGTGGATCCCCTGAGGTTTGGAGTTGGAGACCAGCCCGACCAACTAGGAGAAACCCTGTCTCTAATAAAAAATACAAAATTAGCCCGGCGTGGTGGCGCGTGCCTGTAATGCCAGCTACTCGGGAGGCTGAGGCAGGAGAATCACTTGAACCCGGGAGGCGGAGGTTTCGGTGAGCTGAGATCATGCCATTGCACTCCAGCCTGGGCAACCAGAGCGAAACTCTGCCTCCAAAAAGAAAGACATAAAGAGAACGCGCCACCCACATGTAGACTTGGGCCTTCTTTCTGCCCCTCAGCTCAGCTCCTTGAAAGAAGAGATATTTCAGGCTCACTTCCTCCCTGCCCTCCCAGCCGCACTCCACCTCTCCCTCAATTTCCCTGAGCTCCGGTCTGCCCTTATGGTTTCCGGCCTCCCCAAGGCCGGCAGGGGCCTCCAAAGCATATCTGCGGGCCAGTATCTCGCCTGGGCTCTCTGCCCAGTGCCTCCTTCTTCCAGAAGCTTTCCTCCCACTGGCATCTCCTTGTAAATGGACAAGCCCCACCCCGACCCCAGGCCACCCTACACCATGACAACATCCAGAGCCACCTGAGGACTGCAACTGCTGCAGGCCTGGCAGCGGAGATCCCCACCATGCCCCAGGCATCTCCCACAATGCTCAACATCTTACTACCCACCTCTTCCTCCCTGCCCCCAAAGCAGTGAGAAATCACCCTCCTTCCCTTTTTTTACACCCTCACCCCCGATCTAATGAGTCCTTCAGTTTCAACCTCCTAACATCTCTCAAATCCAAATGCTCCTCTCTACCTCCTCAGCCCCTGCACTGGGCAAGTCTTGCTCCCACCAGCAAAATCACACGTTTCTTTCCTACAGGACTTCTCAGGGCCTTTAAGATAGAAAAAAAAAAAAAAAGGCTGGGCACGGTGGCTCATGCCTGGAATCCTAGCACTTTGGGAAGCTGCAGTGGGTCATGAGGTCAGCAGTTCAAGACCAGCCTGGCCAACATGGTGAAAACTGGCCTCTACTAAAAAGACAAAAATCAGCTGGGCGTGGCAGTATGTGCCTGTAGTCCCAGCTACTCAAGAGGCTGAGGCAGGAGAATTGCTTAAACTCAGGAGGCAAAGAGGCTGCAGTGAGCCCAGATTGTGCCACTGCACTCCACCCTGGGCAAAACAATCCCAAACTTTCTTAAAAAAAAAAAAAAAAAAAAAAAAAAAAAAGATGGCCAGGCGAGGTGGCTCACGCCTGTAATCCCAGCATTTTGGGAGGCCGAGGCAGGTGGATCATTGAGGTCAGGAGTTCGAGATCAGCCTGACCAACATGGCAAAACCCAATCTCTAATAAAAATTTTAAAAATTAGCCGGACATGGTGGTGGGTGCCTCTAATCCCAACTACTCACGAGGCTGAGGCGGGAGAATCACTTGAACCTGGGAAGCGGAGGTTGTAGTGAGCCGAGATCATGCCACTATACTCCAGCCTGGGCAACAGAGTGAAACTCCATCTCAAAAAAAAAAAAAAAGATAGAAAAAAAAAGCCAGGCATGGTAGCTCATGCCTGTAATCCCAACACTTTGGGAGGCTGAGGCGGGTGGATCACCTGAGGTCAGGAGTTTGAGATCAGCCTGATCAACATGGAGAAACCCCATCTCTACTAAAAACACAAAATCCACCAGTGTGGTGGCCTGTGCCTGTAATCCCAGTTACCCAGGAGGCTGAGGCAGGTGAATCACTTGAACCCGGGAGCAGAGGTTAACGGTGAGCTGAGATTGCGCCATGGCACTCCAGCCTGGGCAACAAGGGCAAAACTCCGTCTCAAAAAAAAAAGAAAAAAAAAACAAACACCAAAACCTTGACTAGGACTACACTGACATTTATCAGGCACTTCTTATAGACCCATGTTCTTCCGCCTTGGTATTACCAGCACTTGGGGCTGGAAAATTCTTTGTATTCAGGGGAGGCTGTCCTGTCCTGTACACTGTAAGATGTTTAGCAAAATCTCTGATTTCTCCTTACTAGATGCCTGTAGTACATTCCTTCCAATGAACGACAACCAAAAATGTCCCCAGACACTGCCAAATGTCAATTAAGTGTCAAAACCATCGCCAGTTGAGAACCACTTCCTTATACTATAATTTTTCTTTTTTTCGTGACAGAGTCTTGCTCTGTCGTCCAGGCTGGAATGCAGTGGCTCAATCTCAGCTCAAAGCAACCTCCACCTCCCGAGTTCAAGCAATTCTCCTGCCTCAGCCTCCCGATTAGCTGGGATTACAGGCGCCTGCCACCACTCCCAGCTAATTTTTGTATTTTTAGTAGAGACAGGTTTCACTATGCTGGCCAGGCTGGTTTCTAACTCCTGACCTCGTGATCCACCCACCTCGGCCTCTCAAAGTGCTGGGATTACAGGCGTGAGCCATCATGCTGGCCTATACTATAAAATTTTTATTTTCTTTTTCTTTTTTTTGAGACAGTCTCTCTCTGTCACCCAGGCTGGAGTGCAGTGGTGCCATTTCGGCTCACTGCGACCTCCGCCTCCCATATTCAATCGATTCTCCTGCCTCAGCCTCCCAAGTAGCTGGGATTACAGGCATGTGCCACTACACCTGGCTAATTTTCATATTTTTTAGTAGAGATGGGGTTTCACCATGTTGGTCAGGCTGGTCTCCAACCCTGACCTCAAGTGACTCACCCACCTTAGCCTCCCAAAGTGCTTGGATTACAGGCTTGAGCCATCACACCTAGCTCCACTTTATTTTATTTATTCATTTACTCACTTTATTTTAGAGATGGGGGTCTCACTATGTTGCTCAGGCTGGTCTTGAACTCCTGAGTTCAAGGAACCTTCCCACCTCAGCCTCCCTAGTAGCTGGGACTACAGATATGTGCTACCACACCTGGCTAAAGTGTTTACTGAGCATTATTTACAGCAGAACAGTGCTGTCTTATAGAAATACAATGTGGCCACCCTGGCCAACATGGTGAAACCCCATCTCTACTAAAAATACAAAAATTAGCCAGGCGTGGTGGTGAGTGCCTGTAATCCCAGCTACTCAGGAGGCTGAGGCATGAGAATCGTTTGAAGCCGGGAGGTGGAGGCTGAGGTGAGCCAAGATCATGCCACTGCACTTCAGCCTGGGCCACAGAGCAAGATGCTGTCTCAAAAAGAAAAAAAGAAAAAAAAAAAGAAATATAATGCATATAATGCAAGCCCACATAGGCAGTCAGGTTTTCTAGTAGTCACATTACATATGTAGAAACAATAAGAATTTAATAATATATTTTATTAACCCAATATATATATCCAACTCATCATTTTAACATGTAATCAACATAAAAATAGTATTTATAAGATATTTTACACTAGTTTTTGTTTTTGTACCTAGTCTTTGGAACTCTGAGTATATTTTACATTTATAGCACATTTTGGCTCAGATCAACCACATTTCAAGTGACTGACTCAGTACTCACATCTGGCTGGTGACCACCATATTGAGTAACACAGGTCTACAGCATAGCTAGGATGGATAGATGGATGGACGGATGGATGAATGGATAGATGTATGTATAGATGGGTGGATGAATGGATAGATGTATGTATGTATGGATGAATGGATGGATGGATGGATGAATGGGTGGGTGAATGAATAGATGTATGTATGGATGGGTGGGTGGATGGTTGGATGGATGAATGGGTGGGTGAATGGATAGAGGTATGGATGGATGGGTGAATGGATGGATGGATGGATGGATGAATGGATGGATGTATGTATGGATGGGTGGATGGATGGATAGATGTATGTATGGATGGGTGGGTGGGTGGATGGATGGATGGATGAATGGGTGGGTGAATGGGTAGATGTATGGATGGATGGATGGGTGGATGGATGGATGGATGGGTGAATGGATTGATGTATGTATGGATGGATGGGTGGATGGATGGATAAATGTATGTATGTATGGGTGGGTGGATGGATAGATGTATGTATGGATGGATGAATAGACGGATGGATGAATGGGTGGGTGAATGGATAGATATATGTATGGATAGGTGGGTGGATAGATGAATGGATGGGTGAATGGATGGGTGGATGGATGGATGATTGATTGAGACAGAGTCTTCTCATTCTATTGTCCAGGCTGCAGTGCAGTGGTGTGATCACAGCTCACTGTACCCTGGAACTCCTGGGCTCAGGGCAGGAGAGACTACAAGGTAGCTGGCACTACAAGCGCATGCCACCAAGCCCACCTATTTATGCCATGACCTTCCCTGCACCCAGTCATTTAATCCTTACAACACTTATTCTTATACTCCTTGTACAGACGAGAAAACCAAAGCCTGGAGAGCTGAGATAACCTCCCCAGGATAAAAACGTCCAATATGAACTCAGTTTTCCTCACACATCACACAGCTGTTCTGAAGGCATAAGGAACTGCATGGCGGTGTTTCCCAAATGTGTTTAACATGGAACCTTTTTTTTTTTTTTTTTTTTTTTGGAGACAAGGTCTCACTCTGTTGTCCAGGCTGGAGTGCAGTGACTCGATCTTGGCTCACTGCAACCTCTGCCTCCCAGGTTCAAGTGATTCTCCTGCCTCAGTCTCCCGAGTAGCTGGCACTCCAGGCATGCGCCATCGCGCCCAGCTAATTTTTTGTATTTTTGGTAGAGACAGGGTTTCACCGTGTTGGCCAGGCTTGGAACCCTTTCTTATCTAATCTCTGAGCTAGGGCTCCATTTTTATTTCTGCGCGGCCTTCTCACACCTGTGCCTTGGAGTGGCCAGAGCTATCCCTTCCTCTGAGCTATCACTGTTCCCATGGGGCCACTGCATACATGATCTTGTCAGTTCCCAACACCTTCCATGGCTCCCCAGTGCCCTCAGATCCACAACCAGGGACCTGAAGGGCCTTCCTCAGTCTCACCAGCCTCCCGTACCTCCCACCACCACCCCGAGGACCTGCATCTTCTCCTCTGAGAGCTCCCTGCTGGTCCATCCTCCAAGGCTTTGCCCACACGCCTCTTCTCCGTGTCACACCAGTGCATCCTTCATCCTTCCAGACTCAAACCTTTCCTTCTGTCTGTGGGCTCTCTTCCCTCCCTGGAAGGTTTCAAGAATTTCCTCTCCGAGGCCCCACTGCAAGCTTCCCTAAGATCTGGCTTCCTGCCCATCCCCCATGCCCGGTATCCATCCCCTGCCATCTCCTTTACACCGTGCGCGCCCAGCTCCGCACCTGATAGGTATCATACCGTCAAGAGTCCCAGAGCTCATGAATCTTGTAGAACTCTGCTCCCATTTCTTTCAGCCCCCCGTCCTCTTTTTAGGGGAGTTTAACAGGCAACAGATTGGATTTGACCCTCAGGGTAGCGGCAGCCACTGCCGTGTGTCACACAGCAGAGGGAGCTGGGTCAACAAGAACAGAAATGGGTGAGTCAGGTCATTGGGATCTTATCAACACCCCTCGTCAGAGTTTGCTTTGCTTTCTTCGAAATGGGATGGTAATTTCTACTCTGAATCCCGGCCAGGGGATAATGGATAGTGTTAATATTATTCATTAAAATATCCCGCCGCCAATCACACCAGCAGCGAGCATCTGTTTCGCGTGTATCAAGTGCCGCGTGCCACGTTAAGGATTCTGTGGTCTCTGTGGCTTTTATGCCTCCCAGCAACCTTGCAAAGAGGTAACTGGTGTCTCCATCACCCAAGCAGTGCCCTGCACACAGTAAGCGTCCCTGCCCCACAAACATCTGCAAAACCGATAGAGCAGTGAGCAAATGCCTTCTTTAATAGAAGGGGAAACAAGCTCAGATAACTGGGGTAATTCGCATTCTGGTGCAGCTGGGATTCACACTCAATCCTGACTCTCCACATTGAGTTCTCTATAGCCTGGTAACCCTGCGTGTGAGGGGCTGAGGCTGTCCCATCTCCAGTCTCTTTCTTCCTCAAGCAAATATCTGGAGGCAGGTAGACTCCAGAGTGGGCCATGCATGCCTGGAAAGGCGCAGAGAGAGACAGGCAGAGACTGGGAGAAAGAGGGAAGAGGGACAGGCTGGGGTGGAACCAGGAGACGGACAGCTGTCACCGAGACCCACACCCAGAACAGGTTGATCTGGGAAGGCCACGGAGAGGGGGGATGGGCTGTGCCAACACCAGTGGGCAGAACCAGTGAGAGGAAATCGTGTTCCCCCCACAGGTCCCCTCTGGAAGGCCCAGACCTTAAATAACCCCTGTCTTCCCCAAAGCCAGGCCCTGATCCCAGCTCTGGCCTAGGGCTGTGGAGCTGCCCAAAGCCGGGACAGTGTGTCCAGGGCCTCTAATCCTGGGGACCCGGGATTACAGCATCCTCCCCATTCGGGTGGCTCGGGTTCTCAGGCTTGTGGGCCTGGGGGAATGAATGATCTGCCCTAATAGGAGAAGGCCCCGCAGTTGCGGGGGCCCCGCCCCGGGCGATCTTAGACTGGCCATTTCCCTTCGGCTGGGCTCACTAACCTCCTCACTAAAATGGGGCCATAAGTCACAGCTGCCAGGAGCTGGAGAGGGCTATGGAGGCCAAAGAGGGGGTTCCCGGAGCTTCCCGGTCGCCGCCGGCAGCGCAGGCAGGCCGACGCGGGGTGTGTGTCTCGGGCCTGGGGGGCGTGCAGTGGTGGAGACCTGAGTGCTTAAGACCCCCCAGCGAGGCCCGGGTCTGGGTCTCCAGCGTGTGTGGCGGGGGAAGAGACCGAGAAGAGATCCTCGCAGGGGCGTGATGTGTGTAAAAGAGAGGAAGGCGTGCAAGGGAAGGCCCCAGGGGTGCGGGAGGCGAGAACGAGAGGCCCGCACGGGGAGACCCCACCGGCCCGCAGACCCCGCCCCGCGCACCTGGAGGCTGGGACGCCTGGGACCCCCGCGCGGACCTGGGCCGCCGGCCCCACCCCCACAGAGCTCCTGCAGCCCGCGGGGCAAAGTCCACCGCCCGGGGAGAGCAGGAAGCTCGGAGGCCCCGGCGCGGCTGGGGCCCGAGCCCGGGGACCCCCGGCGGCCGGCGCTATTGTTCCCACGGCCCCCGGCCTTCCCGGCCCGGCGCCCCGCCCCTCCTCCCGCACCTGCCGCACCCGGCCCGCCGCCCCCCACCCCGGTTCCCCGAGCCCCGGTACCTGCGCCCCCGAACGCGGCCCGCAGCACCCACGCCAGGCTGGCCGCCGCCTTGGCCCGCGAGAAATCGTACTGGTCCAGCGACTTGATCTCGGGCACCAGGAAGGTCCTCCGCAGCGGCCCGGGCCCGGGGGGCGCCGCCTCCACCATGGCGGCGCCGGGGCTGCGGGCGCCGGGTCCGCGCTCGGGCTGGGCTGGGCTGGGCTGCGCCGGGCTGCGCCGCGCTCGCGCTCTGGCCGGGCCCGCTGCTGCCGCCGCCGCCGCCGCTGCTGAGCCAGGTGCGGCCGCTTGCGCTGGCGACGCTGCGTCGGGCCCGCCCCGGGGAGGAGCCCAGGTGCGCCCCGCCCACCCGGACCCCGGCGCGCCCCTGCTCCCCGCCCGGACCCCCCGCCCACTGCACGGTGCAAGGAGCCACGGGGGTGGGAGGCGCCTGGAAACTGCGGCGACGGTGGAGGGAGCTTGCGGTGGACTGAATGTGTGTGTGTGTGTATGTGTGTGTGTGTGTGTGTGTGTGCGCGCGCGTGCGTATGCCTGTGCGCGCGCCTGGCGCACTGGAGAGGATCAAGGACCCTCTGTGTGTGCCAGCCCCAGTGTCTACCCTTAGGCGTAGGAGCTCCTGCACGTGCTTGCAAAGAAGGCCGGGCCGGCAGGCAGCGTGTGGTTGGGTGCACCTGTTTCTGATTGTGTTGGTGAAGGCACAAAAGTATGAATGTCTTCGTATCTGTGTGTGTATCTCTGAATGCATTTGGGTGGTGACCAAGTGTACTGGGGGATGTCTAGGGTGTGTGTATCCGCGGTAGGTATGTGGGCACGTGTGAGTGTGTTTGTGTGTGTTTAATTTGTTGTGTGTACAAGGATCTGTATTATATAGGTGTCTGTGTCCTGAGGATGGAAGTGATGTGTGTGTGTGTGTGTGTGTGTGTGTGTGTGTGTGTTTGGAGTGCATGCGAGTTTGCGTGGCTCTGTGCATCTAAACCTACTTGTGTGTTTTATAAGGGTGTGACTGACATCTCTGTCAATGCAGGAGTATGGGGAGACATTAAGAATGTGTGGATTCAAGAACAGAAAACCAAATACCGCGTGTTCTCACTCATAAGTGGGTGTTGAACAATGAGAACACATGGACACAGGGAGGGGAACATCAAACACTGGGTCTGCTGAGGGGTGAGGAACTAGGGGAGGGACAGCAGGGGGTGGGGAGATTGGAGAGGCATAACATTAGGAGAAATGCCTGATGTAGGTGACAGGGGAATGGAGGCAGCAAGCCACCATGGCATGTGTATACCTATGTAACAATCCTGCAAGATCTGCACATATACCTCAGAACTTAAAGTAAAATTAACAACAACAAAAAGAATGTATTTTAGGCCAGGCTCAGTGGCTCAGGCCTGTAATCTCAGCACTTTGGGAGGCTGAGGCGGGTAGATCTCTTGAGGCCAGGAGTTCAAGAGCAGCCTGGCCAACATAGCGAAATCCCATCTCTATTAAAAATAAATAAAAATTGGAGAGGCATAGTGGTGCATGCTTGTAATCTCAAGTACTCAGGGGGTTGAGACGGGAGAATCGCTTGAACTGGGGAGGCAGAGGCCAAGATCACACCACTGCACTTCAGCTTGGGCAAGAGAATGAGACTGTATCTCCAAAAAAGAAAGGTGTCTATTTCGGCAGGAGTGTGGCTATTTGTGTCTATGAGTGTGCTTGTGTGGTGGTACTGGGTGTATTTGCAACCGTCTTTGTGTATTCTTCTGGTATCTGCATCGTGAGTTAGGAGATGGCTCTGTGTGGAGGTGAGGATGTGTGTGTCTCAGTGGGTTTGTATTTGAGTGTGTAAATGTGGCTGTGGATGTGTGATCTACGATGAGCAGTTCCTGACTATATTTTTGTGCATATACGGGTGTTTATATATGAATATCTTTGTGATTTGAATATATGGTGATCGCCTGAGAGTGACAGATTTTGTAAGCATGAAAGCAAGTGTAAGTACAAGAATGCCTGTTTCTGCCGAGTATGGTGGCTCATGCCTGTAATCCCAGTGCTTTGGGAGGCCAAGGCAGGCGGATTGCCTGAGGTCAGGAGTTCAAGACCAGCCCGACCAACATGGTGAAACCCCATCTCTACTAAAAATACAAGTTAGCTGGGCTTGGTCACGTGTGCCTGTAATTCCAGCTACTCAGGAGGCTGAGGAAGGAGAATCACTTGAACCCAGGAGGAGGAGGTTGCAGTGAGCTGAGATTGCACCACTGCACTCCAGACTGGGCAACAGAGCAGGACTTTATCTAAAAAAATAAAAAAATAAAATTGCAGCACTTTGGGAGGCTGAGGTGGGTGGATCACCTGAGGCTGGGAGTTTGAGACCAGCCTGGCCAACATGGAGAAATCCCGTCTCTACTAAAAATGCAAAATTAGCCAGGTGAGGTGGCACACACCTGTAGTCCCATGTACTCGGGAGGCTGAGGCAGGAGACTCGCTTGAACCCGGGAGGTGGAGGTTGCAGTGAGCCAGGATCACAGCACTGCACTCCAGCCTGGGTAACGAGAGTGAAACTCTGTCTCAAAAAAAACAAAAACAAAAACAAAAAGTGTGAAATGGAAAGACGCTGTGGCATGCAGGTACCCAAGACCCCTGACCCCAGATGGTGGCCCCAGAGCTGGCTCTTTGTTGAAATTGCAGGGTCCCCTGCCATACGTTGCACACGTGTGTTTGGGGCATGGGTCTCATGGTCCAGAGCATGTGAGCAGGCATGGGGGTGGGTGTGCCAAGGGAGGGGAGCTGGGGCGTGGGCCCTCCTGTTGGGATGTGCCCATGCAGGAGTGGGTGTGGGTACCCAAAGGGCCAGTGTCTATGTGTTGGAGCACAGGTGTGGATGTGGATGACGCACGCCCCGGCTCCTGTCCCAGCCCCTTCGAGGGACCTAAACAAGGTCCTGTCCCCGCTGGACCTCAGTTTCCCCATCTGGGGACCTGGGGCTCCCGGCACCGGGAAGCGTTTCTGGCGGGAAAGAGTGCGCCTGCCATCCCCTGCCCCTCTGTGATCGCGGTGTGTCCTGCCAGCTCACACGCGGGTTTGCTTTTCCTGGGATGGTTCCCATGACCTTTGTGGACCCCAAGGACAGACCCAGCAAAGGCGGCAAATGCAGCTTGCTCACACACAATCCGGGGAGATGTGGGGTGGACACATAGGTTCAGCTTCCCGCCCAGGGAAGGGGCTGCAGGTTGGGATGGATGGGTTGGGGGCTGTCCAGGTCCAGAGGTGTTGGTACAGGCGGAGTGCTCCTGCCCCTGCCTCCAGGAGCCTCCATGGGCCCAACCCCCACACTGGGCGGACTGGAAAGCCTGGCTGGTTTAGACTGCCCCACCCACACACTGCCAGCTGGAATCAAGATCCCACCTGCCCCTGGGGGCCTGTTCCTACGGCCTAGGCAGCCTCAGACACACTGGCTGCCCTGTGCGCTTGGGGGGGGGCGGCCCCTCCCTGAGCCCCCTCCTCCCGTCTTAAGTCCCTGCCTCCCGCCTCATCCCACACCTGGAGCTCTTTGGGCTCTCACACCTCCTAGCTCATTAGACAGAGCCTGGTTATTAAGCTGGGGGTGGGGATGGCGTAGAGGGTTTATAGGTCAGGAGCTGAGGATTGGGTTTGGGGGAGTATATGAAACCACATAAAATTACCTGCAAAATTCTGCCTGTGTGTGCACTTCAGCGATCACACTCACAGATGACAATTTCTGAGTGTGTCATGTGCCCGACAGCATCTTGTTCATCCTCACGCCAACGGCAGCATCATGAGGATGTACCCATTTTACAGACAGGAAGACGGAGCCATACCCCAAGGAGAATGGAAGGAGGCTTTGGGCCCAAGTCACAGGATCTAGGGTCCACCAGCTGAGCCACTTTGCAGCCCTTCAATTGTGAGGCTGGCTCACCCTTCTCTCAACATCTACACCCTTCAGGATGGGCACGGGGACTCATGTCTGTAATCCCGGCACTTTGGGAGGCCAAGGTGGGCAGATCACCTGAGGTCAGGAGTTTGAGACCAGTCTGGGCAACATGGCGAAACCCCATCTCTACTAAAAATACAAAAATTAGCCAGGCGTGGTGGCGGATGCCTGCAATCCCAGCTACTAAGGAGGCCGATGCAGGAGAATTGCTTGAACCTGGGAGTCGGAGGTTGCAGTCAGCTGAGATCACGCTACTACACTCCAGCCTGGGCAACAGAGTGAGACTCTGTCTCAAAAAAAAAAAAAAAGAAAAGAAAAACAAAACATTATGACTTTCAAATGGGATCGGGTGAGGCCTGTAGTTGTGGAGATCTCAGAGCACAGGAAAGATGAGGTCCTCTCTCCAAACCTTTATCCCAAAGTGAGTGATGGTGATGGGATTTGGGAGGGCCACCGCTTTGAGCACCCCATCTGGGCAGTGACACACGTTGGCCTGCCCCTCTGAACTTCAGCATCGTCGCATGGAGTTTATCATTTATTTATTTATTTCTGAGATGGAGTCTCACTGTTTTTCACCAGGTTGGGGCGCAGTGGTGCAATCTCATCTCACTGCAACCTCCGCCTCCCAGGTTCCAGCAATTCTCCTGCCTCAGCTCCTCAAGTAGCTGGGATTACAGGCACCTGCCACCTCGACAGCTAATTTTTGTAGTAGAGATGGGGTTTCACCATGTTGCCCAGGCTGGTCTCAAACTCCTGACCTAAAGTGATTAGCCCACCTCCGCCTCCCAAAGTGCCGGGATTACAGGTGTAAGTCACCTCGCCTGGCCAGGATGGAGTTTATTATCAGCACTCCCTAGGGATTTCAGGGACACATGTCTGAAATATTTCAAAAGAGTTATTTGGCCGGGCACCGTGGCTCATGCCAGTAATCCCAGCACTTTGGGAGGCTGAGGCAGGCGGATCACAAGGTCGGGAGTTTGAGACAAGCCTGGCCAATATGGTGAAACCCCATCTCTACTAAAAATACAAAAATTAGCCAAGTGTAGTGGCAGGCGCCTGCAATCCCAGCTACTCAGGAGGCTGAGGCAGGAGAATCACTTGAACCCAGGAGGTGGAGGTTGTTGCAGTGAGCTGAGATCACGCCACTGCACTCCAGCCTGGGCAACAGAGGGAGACTCCGTCTTGGAAAAAAAAAAAAAAGAATTCTTAATATATCTTTAGATATATATATTATATGTATATAAAATATATATGTATATAGTAGAAATCAGGTCTCGCTCTGTTGCCCAGGCTGGAGTGCGGTGGCGCCATCACAGATCACTGCAGACGGGAACTCCAGGGCTCAAGACATCCTCCTGTGTAGCTAGAACTACAGGTGTGCATCAACACACCCTGCTAATTTAAAAAACATTTTGTGTGTGGGGCGCGGTGGCTCATGCCTGTAATCCCAGTACTTTGGGAGGCCAAGGCAGGCAGATCACAAGGTCAGGAGGTCCAGACCATCCTGGCTAACATAGTGAAACCCTGTCTCTACTAAAAATACAAAAAATTAGCCAGGCATGGTGGTACGTGCTTGTAGTCCCAGCCACTAGGGAGGCTGAGGCAAGAGAATCACTTGAACCCAGGAGATACCGAGAGATGGGTCTGGCTTTGTTGCTCAGGCTGGTTTCAAACACCTGGCTTCAAGTGATCCTTCCACCTCGGCCTCCCAAAGTGCTGGGATTATAGGTATGAGCCACCGTGGCCAGTCTCAAAATAGTTTTTGAGATGGAGTTTCGCTCTTGTTGTCCGGACTGGAGCGTAATGGTGTGATCTCGGCTCACAGCAACCTCCAGCTCCTGGTTCAAGCGATTCCCCTGCCTCGGTCTCCCAAGTAGCTGAGATTACCGGCATGCGCCATCACACCTGGCCAATTTTTGTATTTTTAGTAGAGACAGGGTTTCTCCATGTTGGTCAGGCTGGTCTCCAACTCTCAACCTCAGGTGATCTGCCTGCCTCGGCCTCCCAAAGTGCTGGGATTACAGGTGTGAGCCACCACACCTGGCCTGAGAAACCCCAATTCTATAAAACATGCAAAAAATTCACCAGGCATGGGGGCCCGCACCTGTAGTCCCCGCTACTTGGGAGGCTGAGTCAGGAGAATCCCTTGAGCCTGGGAGGTTGAGGTTGCAGTGAACCAAGTCATGATGATGCCACTGCATTCCAGCCTGGGCAACAGAGCAAGATCCTGTCTCAAAACAAAACAAAACAAAACAAAACTAACAACCCAACATGCTGGGCCTGGTGGCTCACACCTGTAACCCCAGCACTCTGGGAGGCCGAGGCAGGAGGATTACTTGAGGTCAGCCTCAAAACAAAAAATCAAATATTGTGCATGCCAGGGGCCAGCCCTGTCCCTGTGCCTCCTGACAGCTGCATTTAGATGCAATAAACTAATATGGGTGAAAGAGATCATTTCAGCTAGGGATGAAATAGTGGGACAATCACACAGTCCAGCAGGGGCGCTAGCGGCAGTCAGGGTGGGAGCTGCTTTCTCGAGGGCAGTGGTCGGGGCCAGCTTCTTTGAGGAGGGAGAGGGAGGACAGGGAATGGGACGAAGAAAAGAAGCAGGTGGAGGAAGAGCATTCCAGGCAGAGCAAACTGCAAGGACAAAGGCCCTGGGGAAGGACCAAGATGGTGCTCGAGGAAGGTCACCATCCCCGGAGTGCAGCCAGGAGTGAGGCAAGGAGATGCTGGAGGGGGTTTTTTGTTGCTCAAACTCTCTCTGGTGAAGGACCACTTTTTTTTTTTTTTTTTTGAGACGGAGTTTCACTCTTGTTGCCCAGGCTAGAGTGCAATGGTGCCATCTCAACTCACTGCAACATCCACCTCCCAGATTCAAGGGAGGCTCCTGCCTTAGTCTTCTGAGTAGCTGGGACTACAGGCATGCACCACCATGCCGGCTAATTTTTTTGTATGTTTTTGTATTTTGTTTTTTGAGACAGTCTTGTTCTGTCACCCAGGCTGGAGTGCAGTAGCTTGATCTTTGCTCACTGCAACCTTCACCTCCCCGGTTCAAGCAATTCTCCTGCCTCAGCCTCTCGAGTGGCTGGGATTACAGGTGCATGCCACCACACCCTGGCTCAATTTTTTTATTTTTAGTAGAGATGGGGTTTCACCATGTTGTCTCGGCTGATAAAATAATTTTTTTTCTTTTTTTTTTTTAATATTTCTTTTTTTTTTTTTTTAAGATGGGGTTTCACCATGATGGCCAGGCTGGTCTTCAACTCCTGACCTCAGGTGATCCACCCACCTCGGCCTCCCAAAGTGCTAGGATTACAGGCATGAGCCACCATGCCCAGCCGATAAAATAATTTAAAAATTAGCCAGGCGTGGTGGTGCGTGCTTCTGGTCCCAGCTGCTTGGGAAGCTGAGGTGGGAGGATCCTTTGAGCCCAGGAGTTTGAAGTGCAGCAAGCTATGACTATACCACCGTACAACAGCCTGGGTAACAGAGGCAGACTCTGTCAAAAAAAAAAAAAAAAAAGATACTGGATGATTTTAATTCAAAGAATAAAATGAATATTTGTAACTCCATACTGATCTCAAGAAATGAGCAGACCAGGCATGGTGGCTCACTTCTGTAATCCCAGCACTTTGGGAGGCTGAGGCAGGTGGATTGCCTGAGGTCAGAAGTTCAAGACCAGCCTAACCAACATGTTGAAACCCAGTCTCTACTAAAAATACAAAAATTAGTTGGGCATGGTGGCAGGCACCTGTAATCCCAGCTATGCAGGAGACTGAGGCAGGAGAATCGCTTGAGCCCGGGAGGCGGAGGTTGCAGTGAGCCGAGATTGTGCCATTGCACTCCAGCCTGGACAAGAGCAAGACTCCATCTCAAAAAAATAAAAAGAAAAAAGAGAAAGAAATGAGCAGACCAGGCACGGTGGCTCATGTCTGTAATCCCAACACTTTGGGAGGCTGAGATGGGAGGATCGCTTAAGGCCAGGAGTTCCAGATCAGCCTGGGCAACACAGCAGAACCCCATCTCTACTAAAAATTAAATAAATTAGCTGGGCATGGTCGTGCATACCTGTAATCCCAGCTATTCAGGAGGCTGAGGTGAGAGGATTGCTTGAGATGGGGAGTCTGGGGCTGCAGTGAGCTGTGTTTGCACGAGGCACTTCAGCCTGGGCAACAGAGAGAGACCCTGTCTCAAAAAATAAAAGGGCTGGGCATGGTGGCTCACGCCTGTAATCCAAGCACTTTGGAGGCCAAGGCGGGCGGATCACCTGAGGTTGGGAGTTCAAGACCAGCCTGACCAACATGGGGAAACCCCGTCTTAAAAAAAATAATAAATAGGCCGGGCGCGGTGGCTCACGCCTGTAATCCTAGCATTTTGGGAGGCCGAGGTGGGTGGATCACCTGAGGTCAGAAGTTCAAGACTCGCCTGGCCATCATGGTGAAACCCCATCTTAAAAAATAATAATAATAAATAAATAAATAAATAAATATATATATATATATATATATAAGAGCACATAATTTCATAACAGGGGATGAGGGTCTTCTTCCCCTGCAGAAGAATTTCAGATAATTCGTGTAGATGCTCTGCCCTCAAAGAGTGGAACCTAACTCCCTAATCCTTAGGTGTAGCTTACACGGGGTGCCTTCCTTCCAAAGAGTACAGTATAGAAGGAGAAAAGGGGGGAAAAATAATTTTACAATGGAGAAACCTAATACATTACTCCAGCAGATGGTCAAAGACAACCTTGACAGTCAGAAATCACGTTATTAGTATGTGCTTTCTTTTTGTTTCAGACAGTGTCTTGCTGTGTTACCCAGACTGGAGTGCAGAGGTGCAATCACAGCTCACTGCAGGCTCCATATCCCAGGCTCAAGCAATCCTCCTGCCTCAGCCTCCCAAGTAGGTGAGACTACAGGCGGGTGTCACCACACCTGGCTAATTTTTTTTTTTGAGACAAAGTCTCCCTTTGTCACCCAGGCTGGAGTGCTGTGGCAACATCTGAGCTCACTGAAACCTCCGCCTCTTGGGTTCAAATGATCCTTCTGCCTCAGCCTCCCAAGTAGCTGGGATGACAGGTGCATGCCACCACACCTGGCTAATTTTTGTCTTTTTAACAGAGTTAGGGTTTCACTACGTTGGCCAGGCTGGTCTCGAATGCCTGACCTCAAGTGATCTGCCTGCCTCGGTCTCCCAAAGTGCTGGGATTACAGGCATGACCCACCAAGCCTGGCACTAATTTTTGTATTTTTTGTAGAGACCAGGTTTCACCATGTTTCCCAGTCTGATCTTGAACTCCTGGGCTCAAGTGATCTGCCCTCCTTGGCCTCCTAAAGTGCTGGGATTACGCAGGCTGGAGTGCAATGGTGCAATCTCAGGTCACAGCAACCTCTGCCTCCTGGGTTCAAGCACTTCTCCTGCCTCAGACTCCTAAGTAGTTGGGATTACAGATGCTCACCACCACGCCCAGCGAAGTTTTGTATTTTTAGTAGAAACAGGGTTACACCATGTTGGCCAGGCTGGTCTCAAACTCCTGACCTCAGGTGATCCACCCACCTCAGCCTCCCAAAATGCTGGGACTACAGGAGTGAGCCACTGTGCCCAGCCTAGTATGTACTCTTGATACAATACAACGGAAACTATATTTTGCCTCTGTGATCTGCCTCCCCCAAATCCATGATCTGTTTTTAATCATGAGAAAAATATCAGAAAAGTTCCAATAAAGAGGCATTCTACAATATACCCACCCAGTCCTCAAAACTGTCAAGGTCATCAAAAACAAGAAAAGTCTGAGAAACTGAATGGAAGATGTGATGATTAAATGTCACGTGAGGCCAGGTGCAGTGGCTCACATCTGTAATCCCAGTACTTTGGGAGGCTGAGGCAGGCGGATCACTTGAGGTCAAGAGTTTGAGACCAGCCTGGCCAACATGGTGAAACCCCGTCCCTACTCAAAGTACAAAAAGTTAGCCAGGTGTGGTGATGTAAGCCTGTAATCCCAGTTACTTGGGAGTCTGAGGCAGGAGAATTGCTTGAACCCTCGAGGTGGGAGGTTGCAGGGAGCTGAGATCACACCACTGCACTCCAGTCTGGGTAACAGAGTGAGACTCCATCTCGAATGAATGAATGAATGAATGAAATCCTGCATGGGATCCTGGGACAGAAAAAGGGCATTAAGGGAAAGCTGAAGAAACTGAATGAAGAAGGGCCTTTAGTTACTAAAAATGTATCAGTATTGTTTCATTCTGGGAGCAGAGGTTGCAGTGAGCCCAGATCACACCACTCCATCCCAGTGTGGGCAACAAAGGGAGACTCCACTAAAAAAATTAAAAAAATAAATAAAAAATAAAAAATTGGTTCATTCATTGTATCAAATGTGCCATACCAAGGTAAGATGTTAATAAAAGAGGATACTGTATTGTGTATGTGTTGGGGGAGAATGAGTGTACTCAAACTCTGTACCATCTGCTTGATTTTTCCGATTTTTTTTTTTTTTTTTTTTTTTTTTGAGATATAGTATCACCCTGTCGCCAAGGTTGGAGTGCAGTGGTGCAATCTCGACTCATTGCAACCTCCACCTCCCAGGTTCAAGCCATTCTCCTGCCTCAGCCTCCCGAGTAGCTGGGATCACAGGCTATGCCACCACACCCAGCTAATTTTTCGTATCTTTAGTAGAGATGGGGGTTTCACCATGTTGACCAAGCTGGTCTTAAACTCCTGACCTTGTGATCCGCCTGGCTTGGCCCTCCAAAGTGCTAGGATTATAGGTGTGAGCCACTGCACCTGGCCTGATTTTTCTGAAAATTTAACACTGTTCTTTAAAAAGTGTATTAGCTGGGCATGGTAGCACAAGTCTGTTTCCCAGCTACTCAGGGGACTGAGGTGAGAGGGTCACTTGAGCCCAGCAGTTGGAGGCTGCAGTGAGCTGTGATCGCACCACTGCACTCCATCCTGGGCAAAAGAGTGAGACCTTGTCTCCAAGAAAGTGAAAATAAAAAATAAAAAAATCTATTCCTACAGGAAGGAATTTAAAAGGCATGAAGAACATGAGCCCAGCTATCATAAAACCACTATGTCAAATTACTATAACAATTCTATTTATTTATTTATTGAGACAGGGTTTCACTCTGTCACCCAGCCTGGAGTGCAGTGATGTGATGATGGCTCACTGCAGCCTGGACCTCCCAGGCTCAAGTGATCCTCCCACCTCAGCCTCTCAAGTAGCTGGGACTACAAGCATGTGCCACCACATCTGGCTAATTTATTTTGTATTTTGCAGAGATAGGGGTCTGGCCAAGTTGCCTAGGCTGCACTGGAACCCCTGGGCTTCAACAGTCCTCCTGCCTTGGCCTCCCAAAGTGCTAGGATCATAGGTGTGAGCCATTGCACCCGCCCTTTAAAGATTCTAATAGCTGGCCAGGTGTGGTGGCTCAAGGCTATAATCCCAGCACTTTGAGTGGTGGAGGCTCATGGAGCACCTGAGGTAAGGCATTCCAGACCAGCTTGGCCAATGTGGTGAAACCCTGTCTCTACTAAAAATACAAAAATTAGCCAGGCGTAGTGCCACAAGCTATTCGGGAGGCTAAGGCAGGAGAATCACTTGAACCCAGGAGGTGGAGGTTGCAATGAGCCAAGATCGTGCCACTGCACTCCAACCTGGGTGACAGAGTGAGACTTCATCTCATAAAAACCCATAAATAAAAATAAAGATTCTAAAAGCTTATTCTTTTCTGGACTTTCTCATCTGGATGGGAAATCAACCATCCGGGACCAGCTGTGGGCTGCGGCTCACACTGTGAGCAGTAGACGGTTTCTTGATCACGGCACTATTGAGATGTAGAATATTCGGATACTTCTTACCGTGGGGCCATCCTGTGTGCTGCATGGCATCCAGCAGCGCCCTTGTTCTCTACCTGCCAGATGCCAGTGGCAGCCCCTCCAGTCGTGACAACCCAAAATGTCTCCAGACATTGCCAAATGTCCCCCAGCAGGCTGAATCATCGTCCCCTTGAAAACCACGTATAGGCTGGGTGTGGTGGATCACGCCTGCAATCCCAGCACTTTGTGGGGCTGAGGAGGAGGGATCACTTGAGGTCAGGAGTTTGAGACCAGCCTGGCCAACGTCGTGAAATCCTGTCCAAGAATATATACCAAGAATATTAAAAAAATAAAATTAGCCAGGTGTGGTGGCACACACCTGTAATTCCAGCTACCCTGGAGGCTGAGGCAGGATAATCTCTTGAACCCAGGAGGCGGAGGTGGCGGTGAGCCGAGATCATGCACCACTGCACTCCAGCCTGGGCAAGAGTAAGACTCCATTGCAAAAAAAAAAAAAAAAAAAAGTCGGGCTTGGTGGCTCACATCTGTAATCCCACTTTGGGAGGCTGAGGCGGGTGGATCATCTGAGGTGGGGAGTTCAAGACAAGCCTGACCAACATGGAGAAACCCAATCTCTACTAAAAATACAAAATTAGCCAGGCGTGATGCTACGTGCCTGTAATCCCAGCTACTCAGGAGTCTGAGGCAGGAGAATCACTTGAACCTGGGAAGCAGAGGCTGCAGTGACCCAACATCATGTGCCACTACACTCCAGCCTGGGGTACAGAGCAAGACTCCATCTCAAAACAAAAAAAGAAAGAAAGAAAGAAAAGAAAACTATGTGCATACGGGTAACAAAATCAAACCTGAAAACTTGGTCCAGAAAAACCCATGCACATCTGTGAGCATCAGGTCGGCCTTGGGGGACCCGGTGTCACCAAGACAATTTCAGGTAGACCACAGATGTTTCACTAATGAGGCCAGTCCCAGGGTGTGGCTTTGGGGCCAGGGAGCACGCACCACTGCAGAATGTGCTGAGACGGAATTGGCAGGGCTTGCTGGCGGATGGAACAGGCCGCCAGGAGAGGAAGGGTGGAGACTTGGAAGATGCCCAGATCTCTGCCTTTCACAAGCAGGTAGATGGTGGTGCTGCCTGCTGAGATGGGGACAGGAGATGAGGGGCCAGATTGGGAGGGGAGGATGAGTTTCGTCTTTGACAGGTTGAGTTTCACATCCCGGAGGGCCATCAAGAAGGCCAGAAATTTGTCATCTTTACCACGTGATGATGAGTGCTGGCCCGGGTGCCTCCACCAATACACAAGATCCCCAAAGGAGTGAGAGGAGTGAGCTATGATCACACCACCGCATTCCAGCCTGGGTGACAGAGCGAGACCCTATCTCTCTTTCTCTTTTTTTTTTTTTTAAGATGGAGTTTTGCTCTGTTACCCAGGCTGGAGAGCAATAGCATGATCTCGGCTCACTGCAACCTCCACCTCCCAGGTTGAATCGATTCTTCTGCCTCAGCCTCCTGAGTAGCTGGGATTATAGGCACCCACCACCACGCCCAGCTAACTTTTTGTATTTTTAGTAGAGAGGAGGTTTCACCATGTTGGCCAGGCTGGTCTTAAACTCCTGACCTCAGGTGATCCACCCACCTAGGCCTCCCAAAGTGCTGGGATTACAGGTGTGAGCCACCGTGCCTGGCCCCTATCTTTTAAAACAAAACACAAAAAAGGCCAGACATGGTGGCTCAGACCTGTAATCCCAGCACTTTGGGAGTCCGAGGTGGGTGGATCACTTGAGGCCTGGAGTTCAAGACCAGCCTGGCCAACATGGTGAAACCCCATCTCTATTAAAAATACAAACATTAGCCGGGCATGGTGGTGCATGCCTGTAAATCCAGCTACTGGAAGGCTGAGGCACGAGAATCACTTGAACCTGGGAGGTGGAAGCTGCTGTGAGCCAAGATCATCCCACTGCACTCCAGCCTGGGTGACAGAGCAAGACTCCTTCTCAAAAAAAAAAAAAAAAAAAAAAAATCTCAAGCTATGAAAAGACATCAAAGAAACTTAAGTTCATATGGCTAAATGAAAAAAAAAACAGTCAATCTGAAAGGGCTACTTACAGTGTAGTTCTCCAGCGCTATGACATTCTGGAAAATATGAAGACACTAAAAGCTC